>JAGKQE010000051.1:0-26134 GCA_022609375.1 Xenosphaeropsis pyriputrescens
CCGCCCCCCCGCCCCGCCCGCCCCCCGCCCCCCCCCCCCCCGCCCCCCCCCCCCCCCCGCCCGCGCCCCGCCCCCCCCCCCCCCCCCCCCCCCCCCCCCCCCCGATGTACCTCGTCGCATGGATACATGTATGAGCCCTTGTGGTATCCATGGTATAACCGGCCATTTTCGTAATAATCTGGCGGCGGAGCTGTGTTGAGAGGTGGGAGAGTCATACTAGAGCAATTGGTCAATAAAGGGGAGCAGAGAAGTGCGAATAGAGCATGTGCGATAGAGTTCGGTAGGTGATATGCTGTGAATTCCGTCCAAACTTACCCATTGGCCATGATGGCAACAACTCCCATTGAGACACGCTGAATGTTTGATGTTGTAAGATCGTGTTTGCTGCAATCACCACATGAAAGAGGTGAATGCAGAGGTAAGAGTGAATTTGAACAATATCGTTGACTGGGTGTTGTGGAAGTGTTTGTGGAAGAGAGAGGATTTTTGGGAGGGAGTGAGTGAGTGTGGCAAGTGGATTTGTGGTGGTAGTAGTGGTAGTTGGTAGCGGTGGTTGTTGAGTACGGAGTAAGTTGATGAATGAGTGAGCAGTGAGTGAGTGAGCAGTGAGTAAAGTTGAATGAATGATTGAATGAATGGATGGATCAAGAGAATAGTAGAATGTCGGGATCGAGTAAGTAAGTGTAATAAGAGTAAGTGTAAATGTAAGTGGAAGTGTAATAAGGGTAGGAAAGAATAAGAGTAGGAAGAGTACAAGTAAGGTAGAGTGAGTGTGAGTGTAAGTGTAAGTGCGTACGACGGCGGCGATTGCGATTACGATTGCGATTGCGACTGTGACTGTGACTTGACTGTGACTGCGACAATAGCTCCTCCTCCTCCTCCTCCTCCTCCTCCTCCTCCAAGAGAAGGATTAGGATTAGAATAAGATTTGGGATCCAAGTTAAAGCGTCACTCGATATGTAGATGGGTGCCGTATATAGTAGAGTGTGGACTTGACTGTACTGTAGTATGACGGCGGCACAGAGCAGAGAAGCTGGAAGCTGGATAAGGCGTGTTCACCTCTCCACAATCAGCACACCAGAATACTCTACCTATCCTAGCCAAGGTAGAGAGGAGCCTAAGTTTGAGCCTTTTGGTTTTGGTCTTGGTCTTGTCTTCCCCCAGTAGATTCTTGGTAGGTTTTGGGAAGTTTTGGTAGGTTCTTGGTAGACTCTGCTTGTTGTTTGGGTCGATTCCTTTGGTAGACTTTTCGGTAGGCTGGTAAGCTCTTGGTAAGGTAGTCTTCCCGGAAAGATGCTTTGGGGGAGTAGGCTGTGGAACGCACCTACTTGCTCCCTAGGGTTTGGTAGGTCTGGTATGTACAAGTAAGTCTGGGAGGTCTTGGGAGGTCTGAGGTATGTATGTATGCAAGATGGGGCGACTCTGGCCTGTGTGAGGTGTGAGGTGTGAGGTGTGTCTGTTGAAGTTGAGTGTAAGTAGCGTCTGTGCCTGTGCCTGTGCCTGTACCTGTACCTGTACCTGTACCTGTACCAGTGTCAATGTCAATGTCAATGTCAATGTCAATGTCAGTGTCAGTGTCTGCGTGTCTTGTCTTGTCTTGTCTTGTCTTGTCTGTCAGTCAGTCAGCCAACCAGCCAGTATTGTGGGGTGGAGAAGGGAAGGGAAGAGAAGGGTATGAGTCGTGGGCTTTGGGTTGTACTGTAGGTACAAGTAAGGTATGTGAGGTAAGCTGTATGTACATGTAGGCTATAGGCTGTGGGCAAGGGGGCACATACAAGGGGGGGTACTTAGGCGGAGACGAGCGCGGATGAGGGATGGAGGTGAAGGAGGTGAGAGTAGAGAGCAGAGAGTAGAGAGTAGAAAGTAGAGAGTAGAGTAAAGTAGAGTAATAGGCAGAAGACAAGAGAGGAGTTGTTGAACTACTCTCACTCGGATTTGGCTGTGTCTGTGAGGAGTGTGATTTTGGCTGCGTACAAGTCTGTAATACAACAAATGAATGGTAACTGTAATGGTAATGCTAATGCTGATGATGATGATGATGATGGTGATGATAACCGAAACCTGTTCAGTCTGTCTGTCTGGCTGGCTGGCGATGATCGTACCAATAGATCTGTATCTACTGTATCGTCGTGAGATGCCTTCAGGAACCAAGATAGAGTAGAGTAAGTCGTAAGGTAGTACCATCTGAGATATCCTCTCTCCTCCCTCCTCTCTCCTCTCTCATCTCTCATCTCCCATCTTTCTCTCTCCCTCCTCCTCCTCTCCCTCCTCTCCCTTCTCCCCCTTCTCCCCCCCTCCCCTCAACACCTATCCCATCCTCCGACCCAGCTGTCTCAAACCCTTACGACTTCGACGTCAGCTTAAGTTTTATTTTTGTGCGCGTTGTGCGCGTTGTGCGCTTGGCTCTGGGACGTGCCGTCCAAGGATTAATTGTAGGTTACAAGTACTAACCCAGGCAATGAAAGCAAAGCAGGAGTAGATACATAGCCTCGAGCCGCCCACCTGTCTGGTTGATGGAGTCGATGGAAACGGGCGCAGAAATGAGGAAAGTAAGATATGTACACACTCCCCCACCCCCGATTGGAAACGATGAAAGAAAATGGATGGTGGGGGGGGGGGGAAATAATAAAAGAATTAAAAGAAGTAAAAGAAATAAAAGAAAAAGGAAAAGAAAAAACATAGGTACCTACTTAGAAAAAGAGGGATTTAATAAGGTTAAGCCGGCAGTGGAGCAGTCTCCTACCTAATAGAGTAAATGTCCTTTTCGCCCTGTGTTCTAGACCCAGGAAATCCGTCCCAAGTCTAGAATAACATGTCTTCTCTGCTTCCGTCTCCCAAGTCCAAAATATCTTGGTATTGAATAGAGAGGTAGGTACTATGAGAATCCTACCAAAGGCAAGGTAGAGTGCAAGTAATTAGGTGATCAATGTAGATAGACACCTCAGATCCTCGTCTTCTCCATTTAGCGGGGAGTAAAGGGCGCAAATCCAAATGGTGGGATTCCATAAGGTAACGTCGTAATAAGTTGTATCAAGCTTGACACTCCGTA
Organism: Xenosphaeropsis pyriputrescens; assembly: GCA_022609375.1. Taxonomy (NCBI): domain Eukaryota; kingdom Fungi; phylum Ascomycota; class Leotiomycetes; order Phacidiales; family Phacidiaceae; genus Xenosphaeropsis; species Xenosphaeropsis pyriputrescens. The sequence goes on from JAGKQE010000051.1 coordinate 3,050, forward strand.
TTGAGTCGAGAAGATAGATGCGGTGGGTGGGTAGTGTGGGAAGTAAATATAAAAATGCAGAAAACAAGGGAAGAAAAAACTAGAAATGGGAGATTAGAAACCAAAAGCTAAAGATCAAAAATACAAATACAAGTAAAAAACAATTCAAGATGCGATTTGGATACATGTAGTCCATAATACAAATCCGTGAATGCGCTCTAGGACACTACACAGGCTAATTATATTGCTATGTACAGTACATCTCGTGTCGTCTCGTGTCATCTCGTGTCGTCTGCTCCTCCCTCCTACCCAGCAAGATATGCGATGCGATGCGATGCCCGACATTACTCTCCCAGATGAGATATGCAAAGGGCGCAGACCAAGCAAGCAAGAGCAAAGCAAAGCAGTGGTACCGAGGAACCTTCGGTGCTCAATACTCGATGCTTGATGCTTGGTGCTCGATGGCTCGACTCTTGAACATGGCCTCTTCGTGAGGGGCAATGCAGCGAGATGTACTCTATGATGCAATTGGAGAATTCTTTGTAAGATGCGCGAAGCTGTGCTCCTGAGTTTCTACGCGCATGCCTGTACTTTGCTTGCTTGTACAAGTATGTATGTATGTAGGAGCCTACCTATGATTGGTGTTTACAGTAGATACGGAGCATATGCGTTTTGTAGACAGATAAATGTACTTGTATGGACAGAATCCTCCCTGCGGAGGAAGGCATGTAAGGCAAGGCAATGCAATGTAAGTACTATGTATGTATTTGAGCGGGATATCGGTGATGAGATCCTTCCTGTTACTTCTGCTTATGCTTCTGCATCGTGCTCTGCTTCTACATAACGGCCGCAGGTAAGGCCATATGTACGCAGTAGGCATGGAGAGTCCAGTCTGATGTCGTGAGAAGACTGCTCCACGACCCAACATCACTGTAAAGTGTGAGTGTAGACTACCAACCATCTATCCACCAAGCAGCTCTCGCCGAGTGTCCAGGCGCGCAGGGACAAGCAGGCAAAGAAGAGAGCCCAGCCAGGGTCAAGGCAGGAGTATGTACAAGTACACAGTATTTACTTCAAGGATTCCAGGATTCCAGGATTTGCTTCTTACGACGTTAACAGCATCTGAACTGTTGCCGTTACCCTCAACAAAGTTTTCATCTCATGGCGCCAGCGGAAAGCTCCTACAAGGTACAAGATGCAGGGCTACTACGACTATACGCATGGTTGGTGATGGAAACACCGGGAGAAGGAGAAGAAGAAGAAGAAGAAGAAGGAGAAGGAGAAGCAATGTGGAGTGGAGTAGCGGAGTGACGTTGCTGGGCGAGGAACAACGTGGGTGGTCGCCGCCAAGGCATGCAGTCATCTATGTATTGTACAAGTAAGTATGATACTATCCGCACTACTGCACATTCACGGTATGCAATCCTGATGGTTCATGGGGGAGCAAAAGGCAAAAGACAATGCCCGAACATGCCTATGCGGCGAGCTTGAGCCTGTACTTTGTACTTGTACATATTAGTACTCGGCCAGGAGCTGTTGAGGAGAGAAGAGGAGAGGCGAGGTGGAATCGACAACTTTATCAGTCTTTGAGCGGATGAGGCGTTTCGTTTTGTCTAGGGTTGACGGGATAGTGTTTTGCTCGTGGGCTTGGTGAACATGATCGGGAGGACAACCAGGCAAATTCTGTGTGTGATGGGTTGTATTTCCCATAGGGGCATGATCGTCGAAGTGATTGCAGAAGAACCGAAACGTGACAAAAGTACCGTAGAGTCTCTGATTGTATGTGATTGAAAGAGTTTGATGTGTGCCGCTTGCTGGTGGAGAGACCGAAGAACTCAATATGAATGGACGTCGGACACATTACACAGCCATTAATGAGCGGTCGTGTTTTCTTCCATACCTTCAATCCATGTCTGCGACATTGCTCTTCAACAACAACAAAAGATCAAGCCGCTGGCATATCTATGGTCGGAATATCATCATAGCAACTCGACGTACAGGTTAGGATGCTCTGAATTGATACGAACCTATTAGAGACATGCTAGATGTAAGCCTCAGAGACCAAGGTGTGGTCTGGCTAGAAAAGCTTCACTGTGTCCCCAAACTTTGATATCCGCCACAATTGTTTGGAAACACCTCGCCGACGTGAAAGGCTTGGAAGGTGGACGGAGGTTCTGAGAGCTCTCAAGAATGAAGAAGTGCTGCTGTTTTCGAAAGGAGAGCAAGTAGTCGCGAACCAGGACCGCATGTTCACCCTGACAGCCTGTCTCAAATGGCCTTGATTATCTTGGATATGTACTGGCTGTGCATAGAACTTAGACAGGGTGTTCTCGTCTCATAAGGTGCCAATCTATCGGGTCAGCCGCGGCCTTTGGGATCTTTCTGGGAGCTCATGTGCATATCACATTGTATACATACGGAGCACAGGCTCACTTCTAGTAGCAATCCTTATTGCTGCTGGTCCCATCCTAATAGAAGCTTGTCACAACGAATGGAATGCCGCTAACGGCGGTAAATGATTCTCGGTCTCTTGGATTCTGCTTCCACGCACTCCATGTTTGAGTAGATGTTCGAAGTGAGGTGTGAGGTCGCCAACTTCATAGTCTGCAGCAATTTATTTCCGGGAATTCCTGGGATATTGTTGTCTAGGTTGTAATGGGACCCCGCTGTAAGTGAAGTGATACGAAGTGCAAATGTAAGGTGGCTTGAAGACATTGCATTGGCCCGCATCCCAAACATCCTTCCAGGCCCATCCGGGGTGAAGATGCTGTGCAACTCGAGCTGTCAAATTTTTTGCATGACTTTCCTTCTTCCTTCTCCGCCATGGTACGAACGGAGATTGGTGGTGTGTTCATCGCCCTGTCTGCTGTCTATTCTTATTCATCCACCGAACATGATCGGGGTTATGTATGTACATAATTGCACCCAACGACGCAGATGCTTTAGAAGGTCTTGAGAATTCGATGTGCCGGCGACGGTCCTGTCAACATCCAGGATCCTTCGGCAAGTGTCCATTCCTACAGCCGCAAATACCAAGAGGGGTCCTGCGAAGAGTTTGTAACATGAATCATGACAAAATATATACATAGGTATTACTTCGTACTCGTAGTTCCTGCTGTTCGGTATCAGTCGTTACAGACGGCGGCCCACAGTCTAGCATATCACTCATGCGGTGACGAATGCTGAATGTGTGTCGGGACACTAATGTCTTGGTGATTGGCAAGGGCTCCAAACTCAATGAAAGCATCCTGATTTCCCTGTTGATATCACCATGTGTGAGCGACTGAAGCAGCGAAAGCGTCAATATTGAGTGATTGAGCAGCGTCCAAGTATATGTATGCGCTGCAGATGCTGTTCATGGAAGTTCATACATGATATGAGGATTTGGGTATGGCGCTTTCCCCATGGGCTGTATTGTGATAATTAGTGAAAACCTAGAGAGGCACGAGAAGGCCTTTTTGATTTGAACGGTAGGTTCTGATGTATGTGTTGTCTTGCCTTACCTGTCGTGGCTGGAGCATTTTGCTCTTCGTACGCAGTGCAGATGGCGAACTTCGTGATATTAGCAAGGAAGAGATACAGATCCTGTTCATGCTGGACGAACGGATCAGGAATCGCTTCAGCCATTCTCAAGATACTTCATTCGTTCGATGGGCAAGTTGAAACTACATGCGGGTTGAATCGGTCATAGGTTCCCTGTGTATCCAACGTCCTGACTCGAGTTGGAGTGAACGTAGCAGTAACAAGAGAGCAATACCATTCCATACAGCATCGGAATAACGTCGTAATACACAGAGTGTACCTCGTTCGTCCCCGGAGTAGTAGTCCAATAAGTAGATACATGAGTACAGACTGTAGCCATTTGTGACTTCCGGTCATAGTTAGCGCATATCGATGTGAATGCAAACGTCGCAGCGCAAACAATATCGAAAAGACTTGCGATTCGTCTGTAGGGCACCGGCAAAGGAAGCGATTACCGCTGCAGGCTGAGGAAATAAAGTGGCCCATACGTGACCGAGTGTATGGGATAAGGAATACCGGGATGAGTTTCTGTTGTCTGGTTCCTCTCGGCATGGAGGAGTCGAAAAAGTCAAAGAGATGAAAGGTGTGAAGGCAAACGGGGACGATTAGGTAAAGCGACAACGTAGGAATAGAAGTTAGTTGTAATTAGTTACAAGGTAGAGAAAGGTACATATCACTACTTACTTAGGTATTATTTCCATGGTCATGGTGTGTTGACCATAGCTAGCTACCTGTGGTATGATAGATGGTGGGTAGGTAGGTGGGTGGAGGTACCTTACCTTTCTTTCATTACCTTACCTACCTCAAGGCCAGCCTTCAATCTCAACATCAACATCAACATCAACCTCAACCTCGTTCTCGCACTCGCACTCGACAACCAAATCCCCTCAAATACCGGCAAATCACACATAAACTCAAATTCGAATGCGTCTATACCACAAAGTATGTTTCGTTCTTGTTCTTGTTCTTCTTCTCGTCTTTGTCTTTGTCTGTGTCCTTCTTCTTGTTCTGGTTCAAGCATTCGCACTGCCTTCGTGCCCCGAGCAACAGTCTACATACTACCCAGGCCGCGGAACTGTCCAGAACCATGCCCCACCACAGGTGAACATGGTCATTCGTTAGGAATTCAGGGGACTCCATTCCTGCTGCCGCTCTCAACGAAGCCAAAAGAGAGGAGACAGACACGACGGGCTGGTGGGCCACAGAGAGAGAGAGAGAGGGAGAGAGAAGAAGGACAAGGGAACGGGCACGGGAGGACAGGATGCAAAGCTCTTTCGACATTCGACAAATCCATAGCGAATCGCATACCTGTACCTTCTGGACCCAGCGACCACGGCGCCATGGGTACGTGGTCAGGTAGGCAAGGTAGTCGCTGACTCTGGTACCATATCTGCATATCTGCATATCCACATTCACATCCACTTCCGCCTCTTTTTGCTCCGGAGTATCACTGTACACACACGCACAAAGCACTCTACGGCGCACAGAATGCCATTACCGAACCCGACTGTCTGGTTCGAATCGCAGAGCTAGGTGGACTACAACCCAACAGACCACCCTACCCGAAGCCGTGGAACTCTATGTGCCAGCTCTCCGAGTGACCTTCTTCCGTTTTGCGACAGTGTCCCCTCATACGCCCCCCATGTATGGACACTCCGGGCAATGTGCCAGGTCTCCCCCGAGATTGTTTGCTCATCCACGATTTCGATCATCCTGCGGTAAGTACCTGCGAAGTGCTATGAAGTAAGAATGAGGTCAAGTTCATGCCACCAATGCCTATGGCCAGTGTTGTGCTCAAAATCAAGGCACGATCTAGTTATGCCGGTCGTTCGTCCTTCGATTAGGGAAAGGATTTGGTTGGGTTGTTGCAGGATACCAATCTCTGAATTCTTGTGCGGTCAATCGCTTTCATCCATGCAGCTTTCCTGTTGCACTGTCCTCATACATGCATACCAATGCTACCAACAAGACCAGCCAGCGATGCCCATGGTGCAGTTACCCGTCTATCTAGTATTACTTCGCAAGTGCGAGGAAGGACGTTACCTCAGCTATGGTATCCCGTCTGCCACAGCCACTCGTGCAACCTTGTGTGATACGCCTTACAGGAATGAACTCTTCCCACATGCAGGTTACTGCTGGATACCAAGTGAGTATGACTTCGACCTTCAGAACCAAGTTCGGCTCGGCTTTGATGCCTTTTACTACTTCTCCTACGATAGACCGAGTGAGCGAGTACTCAGACAACGAGGAAGAGAGGTATGAAATCTATTATACATACCAGATGTTCTTGAATATCTGCGCAACTCTAGCACTGCCTACATACAATGCTTGTTCTAAGCTCTAATTGAAGACTATAGCGCGGGAAGGAGAGGAAAACAGAGTACTCGTATACATCGTATTCCATGGGGAGGACTCTATCTCTAGCCGTCATTGTCATTATGACGATTCGAAAGGAAAGCCCCATTTCAATATCTGGCTTATTGCTTCTTCCCCGGCTGTCATCTGCAGCTTTTCGGAGTAGTATCGCTTTTGATATGTCCATCTCATTCTGAGGGCGAATGGAAGGGTAAACAAGAGTCATCACACTTGCCAAGGTTATTTTATTGGAGCATCAATGCCCATATGCTCACTGACTTATGGCCAGGGCCCGAAAGATCGACCCTATCACTAACAACGATCTGTTTGTGATGCATTTGTCAATAGCCATTTAACAGAATACATAGGTATGTTTTGAGGATTTCGATTGCCTAAGCTAAGTATACTCATACCACGGTGAACTCCCACCATTTTAATCCAGCGTTAGTTGACAATAGCATGACCTGATACTACATGGATGCTGGCATCATCTTTCGATCGGCCTTTTATTGACATGAAGAGCCAAAAAGACCATTATAATGATTGCATACTGCCTTCCTCCTCTTTGGAAGTGGCAACAATACATGGTATGGTACATAGTCGGATGTACTCCGTACATTACCTTACAAGTACATATATTGTTCGTATACATGTATGTATATGCTACTAAGTTTATAGAGGGCCCGTCTACACAAATGCTTCATCTACAGAGTGCGGATTTTGGCTTTCTGGGGATGAAAGACAGACCTACAAGGATCGCATGGTATCCTATTTGAGTCCGCGAGCACTCTACTGATCCGTGATCCACCATAGACACTCCACTACTCTTCTCACCCAGGGCATGCAAGGCCTCTCCCAGGTTGTCAATTTCTCTACTGTATGCAATACATACTCGACTCTGTACTTTACTGATACTGCTACTGGAACTCCACGCGACAGCAGTCGGTACAGTAGAGCATTTTGTCTGCCAAATCCTCGGGAATTGCCTAGAAGCAAGGGTGGAGTCGGACATGTTGACCGTCTTCCATTCTTCATGCACGTTCAAGTCCTTCGGTTTCATATCTCAATCTCTGCCCTACACTGCGCATCATACACCAGCAAAGTCTGATGGACGACGATCCCCAAGGTGTTCTGGCGCTTCGCAAATCCCTTTGTGTTCGTTATCCTCCTTGATGTTGAATGATGAAACGTCACCTTGCCCAAAGGACCGAGCAAAGTTCCCTTTTCTCACTGGAAGATCAGCCCATTTGGACACATTCGTACACAAGGCATGCCAGTGAGAGATCGTCAGGTATGTATTCTCACCAAGCCGCAGTATGCGCACGAGTCGTGTACCTGCACCTTACAAAATCTACCGAATACAGCTTCAATGGAAAGTTCTACTACTACTTGTAGGACTGCTATCAAGCTGAAATCTCCTCAGCTTAAAGAGGTTCCACCGGCATTCACGCAGAGCCTGCAGCAACACCCCGGGGTCCCCAATAACGTCTATGCACCACACACGAGATGAGAGGTTGGGCGGATTGACATTGACTTCGCAGTCTTGCGTGAGATATCTATCACCGCTTCCATTCTTAAGCATCACGGTTGCCGTGCATGGCATTCTAGATCGAGCACGTTGTTGGAAAGCACCACAACTTGTCATGTGCTGACCGGACGAGATCACTTGAGGAATGTAATGTACATACTCCGTACAGAGAGTGTGCGCATACGGAACATTTGATCTCACATTTGTTCTAGAAACCGTCAAAACCCTCCCTCACCTCGTCCTTCGACATCATGTGTATGTCCAGCCCTTTTTGTAGTCCGATTTGTTTTCCATCAAAGTCATCATTATAGTGCCAAAGTATCTTTTTCAGGGATCATATATCGGGTGGACAGTTCGGACAAGTCGCAAATTCCACAAAAGGCGTCAGGATTTACCGCTTCCGCTGACTTACCAGCGGAAACGAAGTTTGTGACCCTGAGAATGATCGACAAACTTTGGACTTTGCTCTGGCCCAAGTGTGGCCTCTGCTACAACCCGAGGGGCCGCTGTCAAGGTAAAGTAAAAATACTTTACACATCTGACATTCACATTGTTGGCAAAGACCTCGACTCAGTTGTCAAACACTCGTGTACTCTATCTCCCGAATGACCCAAGCCTAAAATGCCTCAAGGTGGACAATTATGGCAGAATAATCACTAATAACCAATGATATTCGTGTACTCCGAATTGCAACCAATGATACTTTGGTCTGCACATTGGCGCTATACCCATTACAAAATCCCGAAATCCCTGAAATTGAAGCATTGTAGGCTTGGGTCATTTGGGGGATACGTGGATAAGAAATTCCTCTGCAACGTTGCTTTATGGTATATTATACCTTTGCTAGCATTACCATTGAGTTTGTCATAGCAGTCATAACATATCACAAATCACCAGAAATCTGCCGTGACGGCGAGCAGAGTGTATCAAGAAGAATGGCAATAGATTCTCGATGGTCACGCATGGAGTCCTCGAGATGACGGCGAACTAAGTTCCATAAGCCCTGTTCTTTGATTTGTCTGTCGCTCTCGACCTTGATGTTTGGAGTACATACCATGATTGAATATGATTAGGTGTAGTAACGATGTCGAGTGCTCGAGGGTATCTCGTGCCAACGCATATTCTTTCGGAACCAGGAGTCTAAGAATCTGGTGAGATCGCACCTACTTTGCTCGAGTAATCTTATTACCAAACATCAAACATTCCAAGTCACAGAATTGAGTAGCAGAGACGATGGAGTTTTCGGCCGTTCAACTTGGTACACTCTTCTTCTCATCGGAGTGTGGTATTCGTCCGTCGATTCCACTAAACCATCAGCTAACGCTTGAGCTGCCGACTTTTGATATCCCTGTCAAATGAAGCAAAGCATGAGCAGAACAAGGTAAATCACGTTTCTCTCACCTGTCATAATTCTTCACAAATTCTCCGATGCGTTTTTGTGCACCAAAGCAAGCATTTGCTGGTGCTAACAATGCAAGGGATTCATGGTGGGCTTCTCATGTCTATCAACACATTCTCTATGAAACTTCTTAAGTTCACATTCCTTCACCTCCAGTTTGTCATCTACCAGTCATAGGTACAGAGCCACTCACATCATCTCACCTGGTACTCCAGATGCTGTAGCTTCACAGCCTGCATTTCTCCGCTTGTAAAGATACATACTCATAAATAGCAACCCCTTCATTACAGACCGCTCTTGTCCACTCATTTTCATAGCCGCATCACTATCCATCCCTACTAAGTTGATGAGTGCCTGGAGGTACTTCCCACAAAGGGTGTCATAAGCCACTCATGATCCTTGACTCCTATCGGTCGTGCATGTACATACGTATAAGTTCCAGTTCCGCTCCGCTGGGTTGGATATTTGGAATGGTGTTACCTGTCAGCAGAAGATGGCTGCAACACCTTCAATCATCCATGATCATAAGTCCTGACAGCGTTTATTCTCCGAGTCGTGTAAGCTTACTCCTATTACTTTGTAGGCGCGCCAAGCGTCGCACCGAACTTCCCCTATTCTGTTGGTCAGGACCGTCACTCCTAACTTTTTTCTGGAATCTGACCGGAAACATGACCGAGCTGAGCCATCATATATCGCAAGTAGAGTTAATGATAAATCTCTGTTGTACAGAGAGCGGGAAATTCGAGCCACTTGGTCATACAGCATTGCTGGACCAATGCGTAACTCTATCGCTTTCCACGTGACTTCTCGAAGTACAAAAACAGTTCAGCTCTCCATGGGATTGTGCCAAGTCATTCGATATGGAGATGAGGGCTGACTGGTGGAAACAGTAGGCTTTACTTGCCACATACGCCCGTTGATGCAGGTCAAGCCATTCGTTACCAAGATCTTCCGAAGCCGCTCACTGCGGTGTGTATAGAAGGCCTGGGCTGAGCAGTTGGGTGTGTCAGCTGCGGAGATAACACTAAGCGCGGTGTGAGGTTGTCTATATCTGTTGTCTCTCAGCTGCAGTGCAATATGCAACGAAGTCTCGACCGGGTTGCTGGTCTTGCAAACTAGTGACTTACATATGCAGTCTCCCAAAACTGCTTATGTATCTGCATCTGGCCATTGGGATTCTCCATGTACAGAATATGTACGTGTTATACTATGCGAACTCCTCTCAGCTTCGTGCATAGGCATGAATGCCCGATGTTACTCCTGATTCCAGTCTCGGCCCGCATATCCACAAGAGCATGGCTTCAAAGATCAATCATTCTCGAATCTGCGTGTAATCAACTCTATTTCTGGACTGAACATTAATCAGATTTGCATCGTCCAAGTATCATGCGATTGGTAGTCTTGAGCAGTCGTTCTACCACGAAGGGCTTGCAAGTGATGTAGCGGACATACATGTATCAAAGCTTCGTACAACCAACTTGAGATGCGCATTTGACTTCGCACTACCACAAAGCTTAAGTATAAATCGACTCATGGAAAGGCGATTTAGTTAGCAGGCCATGCACACATGGACGCATTTGGTCCATGATAGCGGCAAGGATTGGCACAAAGAACCGAGCTGTATTCGATCTCTACGAGCCAGCCCCCGTAGATTGATGGGATCTGGCTGGGGCGTTGGTAAGAATGATACTTCTCCGGCATGCTGGTCATTCACTACTTGCAGCTGATATTCAAACATGGCAGAACAATATGGTATTTGGCTTTTGCGTTGGGCGCGCGCAATCTGTCGATATATTGAGGCCAAAGATCGCGAGTAGCACACTACATCCCGTCAAATTTGTGCGTGACTTCCTCAGCTTACTCTTGGTCTCAACATCGTATGTTATCAGCTCATCCTGTTCCATCCTGCTGTCATTCTTCACAAAACTCCCATCTGTGTTGATGCACTGGTGCTTCGCCGTCGTATAAACTCTTGAATTCTGACCCAAGTACCCTGAGCTGGAATTTGGGCGCAGCGATTGGTATCACATAAGCGCTTAACACAGAGACGTACTTGCACAAGAACTCTTTGATGAACCCGGAAAATTGGCTCGTGGGCGCTTCTGATTTGGAGCTCGAGTGGGACAGTGTGTCGAATTGACTGCTCTCCAGACTGTCGGGAAAGAGCATCGTCGTGTAACCCCTCTTGCAGCATACAGAGGTCTATGCCCTCGGCTTTCGGACTCGGGCAGTACAGCGATGCATCACTTGAATCAAAATCTCTGTGTACGGTCAGATGCAAGGATTCGTGGCGGATATCCGTCTTTCTGAAGCAAGTGCCGATTGCAGAGCGCACGTGGTGTCCGATGTTGGGGAGACGTAAGATCCTTGAGACTGCATGTCACTTAACTATCAGTCTATTGTGCTGCTTCAAACGGATTCAAGAGTACCTCTTTACCATCCACAGAAGATCTATCAACAAAACTCATGTATCGGTTTGCTTTTCCACATTTGTATTGTTCTCTGCTTCGACTTGCCGCTCAGCTTTTGATCACCACGCTTGCTACCACCAATTACTTCGATATCATATCACTCGTGCTATCGCATACTTCAATATAGAAGAATGCTTAAATAGAAAAGCAACTGGGTGGTCCTCCAGTTCTGACTCTGAACCAAATCATAAGTGGTTCAGCTGGATTATCAAGGGCAATATATACTAGCTAGCCATCGCTACCTAGATGATCGTTTCTCGCAGTTCAATTCTAATCCTACAATTGAGTTCAATTCCACCTGAAACTGCATTGCAAAGACGTAAACCAAACCTCCTCAAAGCTCTATGCAGAAAGACCTCTCTTCTCACTTTCAGAGATGAATATTACCATCCTCCATAACTTCTTAACCAAAACCTCAGCTTCATCATCGAGTGCCTACCGAAAATTAGTAAATGTATTAACACCAGTGACCAAAGACCAAGTCAGCAGAAGGAAAGAAAACTTACACCCTCCAACTGCTCCACCAACTCTTGTGGTCCCAAATGCTTGCGAATATGCTCCTCCACAACCTCAACAAGTAACTGCTCCTGCACACCAAGGTACTCCACAATCTTCCGTTCCACAAACGGCCGCAGTTTTTCGACAATAACGCTCTCATCAACAAAATCCCAGCGCACATTCCAGGCCCATAGACCATCTTTATCTGTTGGAATATTTCCAGCGAGTTGTTTAACAGCAGCATCGCGTTCCTCGTCCGAAAGACCCTGGGCTTCGGCGGCCGAATCGAATTGGATGGGCTTGAGGGTACGCTTTGATGATGTGGCAACGTCTTCCTCGTCCTCCAGGAGACCTTCGACTTCTGCAACAGTGCGGCGAGTTGGTGCGGCGGCCTTAGCGGCTTTCTGCGCAGCAGCTCCAAGAGACAACTTGAAGGGTTGTTGTGGGAGACCAGAGGCAGGGCGGGAGGGTTGACGTTGTGAGAGCTCTTCTGCTTGGCGGTCGAGGAATGAATCGGCCATCCCACGTGCCTGTTCCTTGTCTGAACGCTCGCGCTGTCTCTCGCGCTCCTCTACGAGACGGTCACGATCGTCGGCGGCAGCTTCGCGACTTCGAAAGGCGGCACGGTTGCGTATCCACATGCTGCGATCGCTATAGTATTCGTTGATCTTGCGAGAGGCCTCAAGATCATCGTCCCATTCCTTTAGTCTCTTGGCCATTTTCTCGGCTTCCCTGGCTAGTGTGGTTTGGTCTTCCAGATCGCGTTCCTTCTCTCGTTCAACGGCAGCTGTGCGGGATCGTTCTCGGTTGAGCCAGCGGCGCTCTTGATCAAGGTATTGTTTTTCCAGCTCGGCTTCCCGCTTCGCAATTCGTCTGCGCTCAAGCTCCTCATCACTAGCATCGCTATCTTCATCTTCACGTTCGATATAGCCAGCAGAGTTGCCATTGAGACCACTGCCATTGACGAAATTGACACCCTTTTGGTAATCGCGTGGGATTTGCTGACCCTGATATTTTGGTCCTGACGGAGCGTTTGGCATACCACGGTCTCGTGGGCCAAGAGGAATGTTATTTGTGCCAGCCGCTGGACCGCTGGGAGCTTGTGAAGGTGGAGGCGATGCCAGACGAGAAGGTCTTGAGTTACCGTTACGTTGGCGCTCAAGTGCCTCCATCTCCTCCTCACGTTTCAAACGTTCCATATCTCGTCGAATGCTGCGATCTCTGAAAGCAGAAATTTCTTGTGCAACGGTCTCTCTCATCTCCGCTGGAATATCTGCAAGCTCATCGTCGGCGGCGATGGGGATGTTTACAACTTCCACATTATCTCCATTTGCGTCGGCGTCTTGCATATTGACATCCCCACCGTTATCCTCCACCTTAACATAGACTGAAGGGTAGAAAAGTTCAAATAGCGCGCCCTTCAAATTTGCTCTTGCCATATCCAATCGTGATTGAACAGTAGCTGGATCCTCATCTGCTCGTGAATTTTGGTAGTGTTCGAGGTAGTTGAGCGAGTTGTCGTCAACAAAGACCAAAAGCTTGCTTTTTTCAATCTCATCCTTCTCTTCGCCCTCCTTTTTTATTTCGTCTTCCTCCTTCTTCACCTTTTCGGATGGCTCCTGCTTCTTCGTAGGTATTTCGACATCCTTGAATATTTCAACGGCTGTTCCTAGACTCTCAGCGTCCTCAAATTGCGCAAAACCAAAGGTACAAGGCTTTCCATCTGCGTCCGTGGCGCGATCCCATCTTCGTAGTCGTCCCGCGGCGTTGAGTATACGTTCGATCTCTTCGTCTCCGCCAGCACCTTCCGTAATTCCGCCCACAAAAATTGTTCGTACAATCTCGTCCTTCGTAGGTGGAACCAAAGCCATCATGCTGTCTCTCAAAGCCTGCCGTTGCGCATCAACACCTCTTTCCATACCCAAGCCCGCTCTACCACCAGGACCAGCAGATATCGGTTCATCTCGACCGTTTTCTCTTCGTGCTCCACCAGCGCCAGGAGTTGATGGTTTCGAGGACCCCGTACCGAGTCGAATAACGGGCGCATTGAAGTTTATGTTTGGCATACTCGCCGGTCCTTGGAAGCTTGACGGGAGACCCCCAGGTCTCATTCCTTGCCCAATATTTGCTTGTTGCATACCAGGAGGGGGTGCTGTACCGGGTGCGGCGACCATGCCAGGCGGCGGACCTGTCCGGGTTAATTAATCTCAGAATCATCTGTAAGTCGAATGTGAAAAACACATACCCATTCCTGGAGGCGGTACCATACCAGGTGGTGCTCCGCCTGCGCCGGGGAATCCTCCTAACCCTGGTGGTGCGCCATATGGTGGTTCTTCATGAAACTGTTAGCCAGACCAGCATCAAGAGGTGTATATAAAGCTCACGTTGGTAGGGATTGTACGCCATGATGTATTCGACGATCGGTAACAAGACCGTTTGGTCCAAACAGAAGATTATGTTACCTTTGAAAGGTATCAAGGTAAGTGAGGACGCGAAAGGATTGCTGATGTTATGAATTGTTTTGTCCGACAGCCCACTGTGGACTTTGAAGTTGGAGATGCAGCTTGCTACCTTGCAACACCACAGAAAATCAACGCGCCGCCTTGCGCCTCGCACGGACCACATCCGCGTCCCAAATATTAGCGTGGTGGTGCATCTGAATATCCAAAAGTCTAATGGAAAGCCAGCGCCGATGACCTCGAATCACCAAATTTGATTCCATCCAAATTGCCTGTAAGCACATCATTGACCAGCATCGCTAGAACCTCCAGTAGTGTTGACAGGTAATAACTGACCCTCCTATAGCAAGATGGAAATCCGACGTGCAGCGGACGCATTATTGCGCTCACAGGCCTCACCATTGACAGCCTTCCTCACACCATCACTGGCCTTACGATGGCAACCAGCAGGCCAATTGGCAAGTCGCAATGCCTCCAACACTTCCGTCGCTCGAGGCTTTACAACATCATCAAAAATCTGCGGTCCACCGACTGATACTACAACATCATCAGCACCATTGTCCAAGAAGAAGAACGATGATGATGTTCTAGAAAAGTCCAAGAGTCTTTGGGTCACGCGGGGTAGTGGTATCAGTAAGGGCAACCGTGGTCTCTTGAACCATGTCAATGCTACAATTATGCAAACCGGCGCTGGTCGTAGTACAGATGCATTCGCTAGCATGCTGGATGTCAAACCAAACACAAGAAACCCCTCGACGCTCGATTTGATGGAAGCTGCTGCTGCCCAAGCTAGTGCACCGCCACAACAGAACAAGATCCCATTGAAGCTGAACTCTTCTACTGGACGTTCGGTCCCTGTTGGTGGAAACGTCGATCCTGCAAGGGGGTTCAGGCTTATGGATATTTTGATGTCGAGAAACAAGGTCAGGACCACCGTGAACCAACAAAGATTCCACGAACGCGGTGGTTTGAAGAGGAAGAGACTGCGGAGAGAAAGATGGAGAAAGAGATTCAACCATGGCTTCAAGGCTATTGTTAGTCGTGTCAAGGATCTAAAGAAACAGGGCTGGTAAGAGTGCCAGGTAGGCTTGTGTACATGTATATGGTTGCGAATGTTTGCAAACGTGGCACCTGAAATGAAATCTTTCAGCTGCCAATGAGCATGCACACTGCTTCTATGTTGGATGTGAAGGCAATTTCTTCTGAGTGGATAAAACTAAGTATTAATTACAGTAAAAAATGGTGTAACAAGCTCTCAGCACAGTCTATTCGAACATAACATCGGCATATTCGACCTTTGATTCAACCTCTCCGTTGTGCACTCTCCTGATGGACCTCATAACATGGGCTGTAAACTCCCGAGCCTGCATAGACTGAGCAAACTGAAGAAGTCTCTCTAGAGAAATTCGCAGTCCAATATCTGGCAAGATCACCAACAAGCCTGTCCAGCACCATCTAATGAACACAACCAATGCCTTGAACCACTCCGCTGTATCCATAGGCGTCATACTCCAGCCCTCCGAAGATATTTGTCGAATGAACTTCTTGTCGACCGTGATGTGCATGGGCACCTCATTCGCGGGCGTATACACACGGCGAAAGCTCTCAGAATGCATTACCATGAGCTGTTTTGGGATGTGGAAGATCTCCGGCACCTCAGGCGTGCCCAAATCACTAGTGACTTCGTATTTAAAGCTGATGCTTGGGGAGCGCATGATGCTTATTAGAGTAAGCGAGGGCCATTTCAGGGAAGATATGAGGAGCTTACGACTGTAAGCTCTGTATTGTCAACCAAGGCGCATACGGGAATACCGGGGGCCCGTCAAGAGGATCGGCCAGATAGATATCTCTGTTGAAGGACCCCATGGGGTGTTGGTCATGTTCCAAGTCAGGCATGGTTTTGGACTAACAATCTACACGCTTGGTATAAGAACGGCACTATAGAAGTATGGGAGCCCAAACGAAAAGAATTTTGCTGATTTTGTATTATGACCTACAAAGGGAAAGACAAGCTCGGTCGGAATGGTCAATTTATCTGTCGAGGAAAGCAATCTCGACTTGGGTAGGTGTGCTACACACTTCCTTCCGGCTCAACGAAGATGCTTGAGATTCTCTGTCCTGAACGGAAGGCGCGTATAGATTTTTTGTCAATCATGTCGACTAGTAATCCGAAGCTACTTGGAGCTACTGCAATTGAAATATCTGGAGATGCCAGGAAGTACATGCTTAAATGGTCAGTCAAGTACACTTCGATTTCTATGTAATGTATGATCTGTAGAAGTTGGAGTAAACCCAAGTAAGTGTTTGTATTGCTCTTCATTCATTTTACGATTATCACTCAAGAAATTCACAGATTGTCATTAGCATAAGGTATATATACGCATGACTTGCTTCTATCGAATGCTCTTGCTCAAGAGCATACAGCATCATCAACAAACGATCCAACGCAAGATGCCTACGGAAAGGTGTCTGTATATTTGAAGTTTTGGTTTGCTTTCCTTTAATCCTTGCTATAGAATCATGCTATCATTACAAAGTTTTGAACACGTTCAAAGGTACCGAAGAAACAGATGGACCATATAGGTGCCTCGAGCATTGTTATCAGACTTTCCGCGACCTCTTCTCCCAACCTCAACCACCAGCTCCTGTTCATCTCCGAAGTGGCTTCGTCATATCATAGAGGAGCGTGTCTCCACCTAGCAGTGCTTGCCACTATCTGTAAGAAAAACGGAGTGTGCATACTGCGGCTGAAATGAAGCAAAAGCTGTCTCGAGCGGACAATGTTATCGAAGTTGACGAGTAACGAACCGGTGTAAATGAAATGCAGAAACACTGGGAAGGCCGACCACCAGTCTTGTACATCAAGATATTCCACATCTCGAGAAATTTGACGGACGAGCTCTTGCGTAACCGTTACCTCCAATACCCCATCTGGCTCTAACCATCCTCGCGCCTGGAAAGTGCAAGAGTGGTAGAACAATAAACCCCAAGGTACATTGTAAGACTTTTCATCCTGTGGGTGACTTGGGCATCGGAAGCGCATTGGCATAGAGTTCATCAAGCTAAACATTGTCAGCAGTGACTGCAAGGTTCGGATATGTGTGTATACCTTCGACAAATAGGAATGACTGTCAGCCACATTGGAGAGGTTTGTGCAACAACTTGACTGTTTCGGTCCATCATGATTGAAACCAGAAGGGCATTTCGGTCTTCATCCATGTCCTCGTCCTCATCTCCGTCTCCATCTCCATCTCCATCTTCGTCTCCATCTTCGTCTTCATATGGGTATTCATCTGGGTATTCATCTGAGTCTGTGTCCATTTTGTCTTCGTCTTGTACGTCTTCGTTTTGCTGTATACCCTCATCTTCGTGTGAGCTTGAATTTGGATCTGGGCCTGCGTCAACCCCAGACTCTGTGTTTGAGACTGCTTCGGTGTTCATGTTCTCAGGTATGTCTATGCCTAGCATAACTGGATCATTGGTGGCGTGAATTGGACGAGGACCTGGAATGTCGCCGCCGCTGAATTCTGGGGATGGGGGGCAAAGTAGCTGAGGCATGTTTGTTTCGGTCCAGGAATATAGCCCTTCCAAATTCCGAAGGCCTGGAGCAAAGAGGAGAAGATCTCTAGCAATCGGAGTGTTGCATATGTAGAAAGAGTAGTGTAAGTGGGAGAAGGTCGACCTAGACTAGACAACCTGTGAAAACGATAACACAGGTTCTAGCAAGTAGAAGAAAGATGGACCACGTATCTGCAAATCTTAGCCTCTTACACAATTTCTTATATCTTACACGCCCTGTATTCAAAGCTTTAATTTGCCGCCTTTGACATTCATAGTGAGCTAGCGCTTCTAGGAAGAATGACAAAACCCCTGATGACTAGGGTTACTCATTCATAAACAGACACTTGGAAGTAAGTGTCGATGTCTTGCTCATATGTTGGGGTTCTATCCAGTAACGTGTCTGACGCTTGTATAAAAGACTCACGTTGAATGAGTAATTCTATAAAGAATAGTAAAGCCCCTGGCGTTGGGTTACAGAGGAGTAAGAGTAGACACTTGAATGAAACTTGTTATCCTCACTCTATAATGCCAGGTCCTGATTGTAAGTACAATTTTCTCCGAGTAAGTGTCTTCATAAACACAATTCTAAGGATAACCTAACTATACAAGGTTGTGTCATACCTTCATTGTTACTATAAATGCGTAAAAGTCATTGTGTTTTGCGGCGTAACCTACTCGACCACGAAACGGTCTCTCGCGGCAACCTACACCAGTTGAATGCATTAAAGCCAATGACTAACAATTTTCCTCACATAAATGGATGGCGAAAGCAATTCTAGCTCACTTGCCTATCAGCCTTCTTTAGTAAAATCCATATATAAGGCTGATATATAGAGAGACCGTCGATATTTTTGCAAGTGTCTTGATTTAAACAGGCTTTATATGGGAAGTAAAACGTCTATATTATCCAAGTTAGTATAAATCAAACCAAAGCCTTTTGTTGAGTCTGTATTTTTGTTTGTTGTAATAGGCAGTACATTATAAAGGAGGTACATCTTTGCACTGCGAAATTTCATTGATTGCGATATACGTCTGTAGCTAGGACTATATGAACAACAATGGTCCACCATGGAACTTTCTATTCAGCTCTTGTTGGATGCGGAAGACTTGCGTCTATTTTCAAGAGATGCGAGCTAATAACTATTGACATGGCGACTAATGCCATATCAGCATAGGTTGAGAACATGAGCATAAATATATAGTATTCAGAGAGTAAGGGCAACGGGTTTATTGTATTCTTCTAAACCAATACTATGGTAAATTTGAGGTAGTATCACAAGCGTTAACATAAAATCCCACGTCGTGCTCCGTGTGTAAACATACCAATATCTAACATTAGAGCCAGTTTAAACAGCAGCTATCCAACAGTGTCTCCATATACTAGGAATATCCACGTTCAATTTCCCCCGCATGCTCTTCCACAGCCACTCTAGTAGCCTATGATCATAGACCTCCACCCAATCCTTCCCCGCAGCCTTATCTTTCCCGAGACCTTGGATCAGCTTCATAGTCTCGACAGTAGGATCCTTGCGGCGAATCTCTACTAATGCAAGCCTCCGCACTAGCTTTCCCGCATTCTGCGACGTCATTGAAGCTTGCTGAAATTCCGATGGGTCGGTAGTGTATTTCGCTCGGTGGAACTTCATAAGGTCATCTGTGAGGAACGGGATGTTGGAGACACATGGTGAAAAATAGATGTGACACGTAGACAGCTCACAGGGACGAGGGCCCAATGAAGATCTAGGATTAGTTTGAGGCGAGAGTCCAAGGTAGATTTCTGATGAGGTAGAAGTCGGGTTGGGGGCTTGTGACTGTGGTTTCGATTGGACCAATAAAGACACATCTCTTGACATTATGGGCGGTGACTGATGTGCTTGTAATGAGATGTTCTCTTCATCACTGATTATGTCAAACCCCGTATTGTTCGCTCGATGAAATGAACTTCTTTGAGCTTTCAGGGGTGCAGAGCTTGAATGGACAGTTCCGTTGTGCCGAGTGCTGCTCTGGGAAAGATTCGTCAGGGCTTTGAACGGTTCCCTATATTGATAACTTGAATGTTTAGCAAGTCCCCTGCTACTTGGGATATCGGCTCTAGTAGCCGGATCGCCATCTGTATGTCGTCGTTTAAGAAGGGGTGTGCCTTGAGAGTCAATCAAGGTACGTTTCTTAGAGGTCTTTAGAGGTGTGACAACGCTGATTGCAGAGGGTGCCGAACTTGCAGGTTCTCCGCTGTTCCGCATGATAATTAGAGGTGGAGCCATAGCTCCTGGTGCTGATATATGTACTTGTGACCTTGCACTCCCCGATGAAGAGTCTGACATCGACGCCGAAGACAAGTTGCAAACTTTCCAACCTTGAGTATCATTTAGACCAGTAGTGGAAGCTGCTGCAACGTTCACTACCGCTTCGTCTGTATTGGCTCGCACAAGCCCAGTACGAGCAGCAAGAGGACTCGCTGTACTCGCTTGCCTCCGACGAGGCGTAGGTGTCATATCGGTAGACTGTGTACCTTTTGTCGTGGAAGGTGTGATAGCATCAACAGCAATGCCTCTGGGATCCGATTGCTTCAGCCTCGCGATCCATTCAAGGTCCTGATTAGCGTCCACATCATCTTCTGCACATGCTCTAGCAGATATTGCCATAGTCTGTAGCTCACCAAAGCTCATGGTGTCTTTGTATGTTCTGTCAGAATGGATCTTAGAGACATCGGGGAAACGCAACGTCCAGAACCTCGTATTCTTTTCTTTATCAAATCCGAAGCATCTCATATCAAAAACTGGAGGTTGGATGAAGACTGTGGTTGGATTCTTGCCATTTGCAATTCCCTTTGCAACATCCAAGTGGATAGCATAGTTGTCTGTGAAGTCAACTGGCCGAGAATCTACAAATCTCATCATCTCTTCCACAATATCTCTGCGGGGTGATATAGTCGTCACGACCTTGAAACGGGGTTTAGTATCCTCCCACCTACTAATTTCTTCCTTGTTCTCAAGACATCCCAGCCAAAATTCGGTCCATTTGACATCAGGCATGCCTATTTCCTTGGCCCTCACAGCATCATACCTCGCGCCTACGACGGCGAAATCGCCAACATCTCCGAATGTACCAATATACTGCTTCTTCAACTTTATGCAACAACTCCGATAATCAGAAAAGGAGTCGGTGAAGTTGAAGTATGGCTCATCAGTCGGTTTCACAATCAATCCCTCGCCTTGAGCAGTAATGCAGGCTGCAAAAGCGTTTCGCAACTCTTCAGCCGCACCTGGCATTGAAAAACATATTGTTCTCCGAGCGACTAGCTCAGCATATCCAGGTACTACACGCACAACGTCCTCGAGATGTTTCCGTCGTTGACCATTGTTCAGATGTAGAACAGGTTTATCATCCAGTAATATTATGTCGAAGAACACAAGCATGAGACGTTCCCAGGGTTGTGGTGGCGAGTCGTTTGCAGAAGCAAATCTCGAACCGGAACGACTTACATGCTTCCTGATCTCATGAAAGTCCAGGATTTTCTTCTCCTTTTCGCTGTAGACTACAAGTTCTCCTTCAAGGATGCACTTCTTGGAAATCTTGCAGTCTGATTGTCCGAGTCGGAGAGAGCTGGTGATAGCACTATGGGCTAGGACACGATCCTCTGTGCTGTCTTTCCCACTCTTCGAAAATATCTGGATCCATTGCCTTTTGTCCTCCTTCGTCAGATCAATGTGTACTTGACAGTATTCTCCGTCATGCTTCTCTTCAATGCTCATTCTCCGGTTACGAGCAATTGTGTAACAATGCTTGATGCTCCTTGCCTTGAAAAAAGAAGGTCTTCCAATCTTGACTCCGGTTTTGGGCAGTACTTCTTTCAGGAGGTTTTCCCTGCCCAGTGTTCGCATAGCTTCAGATACTGGCACAGAAGGTGTGGATTGGAGGCTTCTGCTATGTAGCAACTGTAGAGCCGCGGTGAATTCCGACTGTACTTTTATCAAGTCAGGGAGTAAGTAATGATAACAACGATAGGTCAATGACTCCGGTATGATAACAGGAGAGTAGTTCTTCAGCATCAGCCGTGTCAGCCATTTGACTTCCCTGGACTGCGATCGCATACAAATGCTATGGAGTAACTCGCTATCATCCACGAAGATATTTCTAGCACGCTTGATAGCTGGGGCAGAAAACTGTTTCTTTGAAGCAACAGCAAGACTTGCCTCCTCAACCTCCTCAACAGTGACTTCTCTAGTCATAGGTTGCTTTGGATTCTCCTAATATGTGTCAGCACAAATACTTCATCAAGCGCAAGTGAATTTCATACACACTGCCTCAGAACCCTCTCAAAACAGTCTGCCAAGTCCCCCTTGCCCGGCTGCCGCCATGCCTTCACATCGGCCATCCGAGCCTCGCTCAAACAGAGAGCTCTACCAAGGCATTTCTCCAGTTTCTCAGCTTGCATACAATAAACCTTATCTGTGCGCTTTTCCGGCAACAAGGCCGACAATAATGCAACGCCATCGGTATCTTGCTTGTCAATGTTGCGTCGATGCTTCTTGAACCAAGCGACAATCGTATCGCCAGTTCGTTTCTCGGCCTCTTTTGTAAGGTACGGCGGGTCATGCTCGCTGATATCGGACAGCTGTTCGAGCAGGTCGCAGACATAGACGAAGCGAAACGGCATACTGGTTCTTATTAATAAGCCACATGAGATGGCTGTTGAGAAATCGATTACTCAACGTTGCAGTAGGTTTCCGAATCCGAGTTCTGATGATGCTCTGCGGTTTTCTGCTGGTAGTCTTACTCGCAATCGAGTTCAACAATGTGCAGTTTCCACCAACACTCAAATAATAGCCAGCCTACCGGGTTGGATATAGAATTAATAAAACACGAAAGGAGTCAGACCTGACTGAGGGAACTCAAGTCTCCGCCGCAAATGCAGCAGAAGTAACTATTGATGCGCTGCAGGTCGCGTCTTCCCTGTGAGACAAAGACGCGTTTCCCTTATCGCGATATCCGCGAAATCACGTGCATGTCTACAACCAGCAGCTCGTAGCGCCGGGCATGGCGGGCTGGAAATTGCCATAAGACAGTTTCAGTACCCCAAATGGAGAGGTGAAATTCGAAAGTGGAGAATGGAGATTGCTTCAGTCTTTTTTGATGTTAGTAGTCAATGCAAATAGGACTGGCCACGATGTCCATTTAGATACAATCAAACCTGTGCAAGCCATCTATCTACCTTGCTCTCATGGGGGGGGGGGGGGGGGGGGGGGAAAAAATTTTAAAAAAAAAAATGGATTTTTTGTTTTATGTGAAAAAAAAAAAAAAAAAATTAAAATT
>JAGKQE010000051.1:26142-195844 GCA_022609375.1 Xenosphaeropsis pyriputrescens
GACCCCCCCCCCCCCCCCCCCCCCCCCCCCCCCCCCCCCCCCCCCCCCCCCCCCCCCCCCCAAGAAGTGTTATCACCAATCTGGAGGTTGAGGTTTCTGTGCGAGCAATAGAAACTATCGTTACATTCGTTATATCGTTGGCATCTTTCTCAAGCCACGTAGTCTCTAATCTAACAAATCATCTATATGCAAAACCACGACTGTATGGCAAAGGTCTATTCATAAGAGATTCGATTGATCGACATCATAACGATTTGATTTAATAGGCGCATGAGCCATTGGGTCGCCTCGATTGTCGGGGGGTGGTGTGAGACTCTTTTCCCACTCCTTCATCAGGTTTTCCGCTGTCTTTTTGAGGTTTCCCGGAGAGAAAGGTTGAAGTGCTGGCCATGGAAGCTCATCACCTCGTTTGATAGCAGTAGCTTCAGCTTTGCTGAGCAATGATGGACTGCATGGATGGTAAGTCAGAGCCGGCATAGATTGATATAATCCAGTGGAGGGAACCAGGAGGGAACCAGGAGTGGACTCTACTCGATTACATCCTCAGGCTTGGAATTGAGGAAATCGTTGAAATGAACAAAAATAAGCATACCTTGGTTCAACATTTGGCTCTAAGTCTCCAGGACTCTGTCCATCTGATACAATGGTACTGCTGCTCCATCGAGGAGATTCAGCTAATTGTGGTGTGTCCCAATTTGACCAATCATCGTCCAAGCTATCCAGGAGATTTGGATCGGGGGTTGCGGCCTTGGATTTCTCTGAAAGGGTGCGTGTTTTTGAGGATGAGGTTTTGCGAGATCCAACGCCGGGGCATCTTCTAGTGTCAAGAAGCTTACCCTTGCTAATCTTCTTGCGAATAGTGCCGTTTTGCGCATCAGGATGCTGTTCTCTCACACCAACATCCTCATCTCCAACGGTCGCTTGTCGAAGGTCCTCCATGAAAGTCCATAATCCAGTCTTGAAATCCTCAGCCATCCTCTTGCCAGTTTTCAATACATCATTCGAAGCTCCGCCCTGGTAAGAGTGTCGTGGGTGGCCGGTATGTGTTCTGGTCAATCCGGCGCCGCTGTCCGGCATCGTCTCTCTCCGAGGCATTGGACTGGAAGGTTGATCGGATTGGCTCTTGGCAGTCAATGGAGGCGAGGCAAGTCCCATGGTACTCATTCGATCGGGCGACAACAAAGACAACGTGCGCGTGTGGCCTCCTGACATGACTCGTCTGCGAGAATCCTTCGAAACTCTTTCAAGCATTGCCTTCCGCCTATCCATTTCCGCGCTGATCCGGAGAGACCCGATGTTTTCATCTTCGATGTTTTCTCCATTGCCATTTTCCATCTGAACTGGTTGCATTTGGGACACGTGCCTGATCTCTGCTCTCTTCCTAGTTGCTTCATGCATGGCCCATTGTCGTTTTAGTTTATCGAGATCGCCCTCCGCTTTAGATAATTCCTCTCTCAATTCCAACACCCTACGTTCTTGAGCCGCAACAGCAACGAGATAGCCCGATGGATCGGCAGGTGAAGGGGCGGTCTGTTCGAGAGCAGGAGTTGATGGGACTGAAGATGTGGCGGAATCGCTGGGTACGGCCGAATCCATATTCATGAATGTATTTGATGGCTGGATTGGAAAGTTTAACGATAGGCGCTTTCCATTGCGTGAGGCATATGAGAGAGGACGTGAAGTGCTTGATCGTGATGATGGTGTACGTGTAATTGGAAATGACGCCCTGTTGGATTGAGAGCCAACTGGACCAACATGTTCTGCAGGAGGCGCCTGCGCTTGACTTCCTCCATCTTGAGTGGAGGTTAAAATTGACTCGACGGAAGCCTTATCTACCGATTGATGACTCTGGTCTACAGAGGCCATGTTTGCATGTCTTGAAAGTGGTGATCTGTTGCTGTTATTGTTGTTGTCTGGACTGCTGGTATCTTGTAGATATGGGAGATCGTATGGATAATTTTCGTAATTGCGTATATGCTTGTGCGTGAATGTAATTGTGTGAGAAGTGCGAGGTGAAAGCTGAAATTTGGAAGTTCAGATTGATTTGTAGATATCAAGGCATGAAGAAGTATTGCAGGATTCCCCGAACATGAAATGAATGTGGTTGAAGGAATGATGAGCACGATTGATCAACAAAAGGAGTCGTGAAGGTGTTGTAGTATGTACAAGGAGACGTGGTTGGGTTGAGCACGAAGGAAGGATGAAATGGAGATCACACGCACGGCATTGAATGGACCAGCACGAGCACCATGAAGTAGAAGTACAAGCACAAGTAGAACCGATGCACACAAAGGGGATGGATGACGACTGGACCCCTGCAAGACAATTGGTTACACCAATCTCTCCATCAATGCTTCAACTGAGGAAAACACGCTAGTCCCCCATTGGCACTCCACTATCGGACGAACCCGGCAGAAAGTTTCGCCGCAAGCCATGATTGATCAAGAATTCCAGAGTAGATATTACCTCAGATAGATATCGCCCAAGACAATTTCAAGGTTCATATTTCTTTGGTTGAGAGACGACGGCATTGCCTTAGGAGAAAAGGAACCACCCAGCAACTATGAATGGAAACCCATTATTTGGTGGATCTGCACCAGAGGGCGCTGACGCCCAGCAGATGGCAGCAGTGAAGAGCGTAAGAACAACCTCGTGCGCACCAATTGTGTACCATGGACAAGGCTGACGGGAGAAAAACAGATGCAAGCCATTATGGAATCATGCCCTGCGAAAACGGTCTTGTCGGGAACCATGGGATTTGCACTTGGAGGAGCTTTCGGTCTCTTCATGGCATCCGTAAGTTCGCTCAACGCCGAAAAGAAAGCTCCCGCTCACACGACTATCTAGATGTCCTACGACAGCGCCCTTACACCTCAGAGTCAAGCCATTACGTCTCTCCCTCTCAAAGAACAACTGCGAGCCGGTCTCAAGGATATGGGAAAGCGATCGTACTCTTCAGCGAAGAACTTTGGTATTGTGGGGGCCATATTCTCCGGAACCGAGTGTTGTATCGAAGGCTACCGCGCAAAGAACGACTTGGCAAACGGTGTGGCAGCTGGATGCATCACGGGTGGAGTTTTGGGTGCGAAGGCAGGACCACAGGCGGCTGCTGTGGGTTGTGCGGGGTTTGCAGCCTTCAGTGCTGCTATTGATGCATACATGCGCATGCCACCAAGGGATGAGTGAGGGGCATCGAAACGAGATCCGAAGAGCTTGGATCGAGAATAGATGGGCCATATAATGGGATGCTGCGGTATGAACTTCAAATAGAGATTGTATGTGTAGGATATGATTTGGGCATCGGCATTTAGCGATATGGCGTTAGGAAAGGGAGAACGTTGTACGGGTATGGCGGGCATGACTATCAAAAGGACAAACCACTCTAGATCATAATAGAAAATCTTCACCTTGTTGCGTACTGATCAGAAAGGAAATTCGTTATTGGAATCTGGGAACCAGTATGGTTTCGTGGAATGGGAGACAAATTCCAGCCTACCTTGGATCATTGATTGTTGCCAAGTAGCAACGAAAAGAATGGACAATGACAACTATATTTTTGATGAGGATCAAGTTGACGATGACAGTGAAAACTCTTTATTGATGATAGGACTTTTGACTGCCAGGCCAACAGAAATTATCTCCAGAAATAAAGGGCATTTTTAATTCCAGGAATCGACGGTTGATGCTGGGGAGAAGAAATCCCTTCTTTTATAAAGATAATTCCGTTGCCAGCTCTCAATCCAAAATAGTCAAATCGATAAGCACGACCACCACTGTGCCAGGAAAACATCTTTCCACTGGAAAACATACATTTTGTTTTAGGTTTACAGACCTCAACATACCTAAAAAGGTACCAAAGTGCCTCATCTACCTTATGGACATGTAAATGTGGAGCCAGCCGTGAGTAACTTACTTTAGAGAAGTCGATGATAGTGCCATCAATAAACTTCCATGACGGCACGCTGGACGCCATCTTTTCAACAACATAGCAACCAGCACAAAGTCCTAGGTATCATCTCACTTATCTCACCTTCCCTCTCATAAGATTTTCTTCAAACTTGCACCTCACTCACAATCATCAAAACCCTCATCTCATCTCATCTCATCTCATCTCATCTCATCTCATCTCATCTCATCTCATCTCGACCGCAAAAATGGTCATCGTGAGCACAAGCTACCCCACAACCCCGCAATCCGACAACCACTAACCCCCGCCAGCTGGACTACTCAATCGAGAAGCCCCTGAACCGCGAGCCGCCCTTGAAAGAGCTGATATCCAGCTTCATCACCACCAATGGTGCCTACGACCGCAACCACGGCCCGATCCCGCACCTCGACTCGGCGCGGCACGTCGTGCGAGTGGACGGCTCCGTCCCCAGCCCACAGGAGCTCAGCATCGCAGCACTGGCATCCCTGCCACAGCACTCGGTCGTCTGCGCCCTGCAATGCGCCGGCAACAGACGGCATACTATGCGCACGCTGCTGAAGGAAGTCGACGGTATCGACTGGGGCGATGGCGCGGTCATGAACTGTGCGTGGCGCGGCCCGCTGCTGCGCGATGTGCTGCTGCGGGCCGGCGTCGATGATAAATGCGTCTCCGCCTCCGCGCCCGGCAAGCACGTTGCTTTTGCGTGCCATCAGACCGCCTGCCAGGATGACTCGTGGTATGGTGGTAGCATCGAGCTCGCGCGAGCTATGGACGTTGATGCGGAGGTCATTCTCGCGCTGGAAATGAACGGGAAGGCTCTACCGCTGGACCACGGGGCGCCTGTGCGGGTTATTTCGCCGGGCATAGCGGGTGCCAGGAGTGTGAAGTGGCTGGATCGCATCACGGTGCAGGATTTTGAGAGCCAGAACTTTTATATGCAGCGGGACTACAAGGTGCTGCCGCCGCAGGCGACAGATAAGGAGGCCGCGCAGAAGTATTGGGAGAGCACGCCGGCGATTATGGATATGCCAGTTAATAGTGTTGTTGGTACGCCCGAGTCTCGCGAGACGGTGAGGTTATATGGGGGAAAGGTGAGTGCCAAGGGGTATGCTCTGCCGCAGGGGAGTGATGGGCCGATTATCAGGGTTGAGGTCAGTACGGACGGGGAAAACTGGGAGGATGCGGAGCTGGTGAAGGAACCTGGGAGGGAGGAGCACGGGAAGTGGTGTTGGGTTTTGTGGCGGGCAGAGATCAGGTTGGAGGTTGGAGTGGGAAGGAGAATCCTCTCAAGAGCTACAGATAAGGGGGGAAACGTGCAAGAGGAATGTCCGGTGTGGAACCTGAGGGGTGTAGGATACAATGGTTACGGTGAGTCGAGGGACTTGACTATTATTGAGGGCACAGAATTCGATGTGCGAGTCACTTGATGGTTGTGGTAATATAGAAATCGCATTTATTGTATTATCAAGTAGTTTTGATGGACCTAGATCAAAGAAAACGAAAAGTTGACATTGATAGTAGCAACCGGTAAGAAGATGCACGATCTTTGCTCAATACCAGCAATATTCCTTATGATAGGTCTGTCATGCAATCGGGGGCTTATTTGTCTTTTCCCCCCTTCCTCATATTCCCCCTTTCCCAACTTTTCAAATTTTGATATCCGCAGTTCCCAGAGCACCAACAAAGATTTCTACAGAATGGGCTGTGTGGAGATATCTCAGCGACATCCCTCAAAGCAACAGACGCAAATCCGAATACCCAAACATCAATCGGCCTCAATTTCCAGACCTGACACCCATTTGAATTATACCAGAACCTTATTATTATATATTTCCCTTCAGTTCTCCCAATCCGACCGGGTGATAGCATAGCTATGTGGATTGGTGGCCCAACACATACAGTAGTAGTACACATCATTACCATTATCACTTTCCCCGTTGTTATATCTAGATCTCCTGATTCTTTATTTGATGACCCACCACAGATTGGAATTGGACTGTCTCGCCATTTCAATAATTCCATTGACAACAGGCTTGAATACCAGCAAAGTGATTATGTTGCCGCTACAGACCTTAATTCGTGCGGACCTTGTAGGACTTTTGCCCTTAATCCTTGTGGCAAGAAGATGTCCATATCCACGTTCATCGCATAGCGTCCATCACGCCATACAACATAACCAGCATCCCACCCGAGTCGCAGTCACCCAGAGCCTTCAGTAGCTACATATCAAATAAATTCTTTCATGGGTATTGAGATCTAAAATCCAGGACTTCAACGAGCCCAAGCTCCGTGCAAACTCCGGACACCAACGCAAACCCACCCCTTTATCCAGTAGCGACATTACAGCCCAAGCCTCTAGCTAGCAACCTCCAGAAATAGCAAATCTAACTCGCCTGGTAGATAGAAAAGTTCCCGAACTCCCAGTACGCCGTATCGAAAGCCGTGGCGTTCTGAGCCGCATACGCAGTACAGGTACTGGGGCACGAGTCGACGTCAGTGTAGACGGCCGTGGCACCGGCCCAATCACCACAGATGGTGATATCGATAACGATACTCTGGTTCTTGAAGTGCGACGACATATCGCAGTGAGTGCTGGGGAAGTCAGCGAGGGCCTCACCCCAGGCGCTGGGGTCGGGGGCCTGGTCGGTGATGTCGTCGGGGATGGCGTCCCTGGCGAACTGCCACATGCGGATGCCAGCGTGGCGCAGCTCCATGGCCATGACACCGCCGCCGTTGTCGTTGAACAGCTTGCCGAAGGAGGCGGGCTCGCCCTGCACGCCGCAGCCGGCGTTGTCGTTCGTGCCGTTCCAGCAGTTCGTCGCCAGCACGTTGCCCGTCTCCTTGCGCTTGACGTTCATCTTGCAGTCGTCGGTCGTATGCAGCGTCATCTGGTTGCCGGACGTGGCGTTGTTGACCGACTCCATCACGTCGATCTCGCCGTTCGTCGGCCAGTTGTCCACATCGGCGAGCCACAGTGCCGGCCAGGTTGCGCAGCCGTATGGCGTGTGCAGCACATCGAAGATGAAGAGACCAGTGTCCCAGGTCTTCTCCGATGTCACACGCACTGAGTACCGTCCGTCGGTTGCGTCGGCTCGTGGCATCATCATGCCGCCTGGCTGTTGTGAAGATTGGCCCATTCCGTTGGAGCTGGGTGACGAGGATTCCTCGGAGGATGAGGCTGATGTGGTGGTTGAGCTGGAGTTGTCGACTCTCAGGAATGCAGATGTTGCTCCTGCATAGGTGAGGTTCTATGGGGGATGTTATAAGTTTGAATAATAGATATGCATTATCATTGAAGGACTTACAAGAGTAGCAGCCTCCGTCGAATCGACGTAAATAACGAACCCATTGGTTGGATCAGTATCCGTATAGTAAACAAAGTTATCAAAGAATGAGTCTGTCGTGAATTGGTCTACGAGCGAGTAGTCAAGTTTGGAGTAATGCGGATATGATTCTCTGTATGTGTTGTCAGTATTGAGCAGTGATATCAAGAGTAGCTTGTAGCAACATACTTTTTCTCCACCTCCACCACCACCACAATAATGATAATGACAGCAATGCATACTGCAGTACCCAATGCAATCAATTTCTTCAAGCTCCATTGTCGTACATCCCACCAGTGCGGAGCCAGAGTACCTTGCTTATCGACCTGATATGGCGGCGGAGCATTCGTGCTGTTTGCCATAGCTCCCGAAGTCTGGAATGGTTGAAGTAGTGAGTGCTCTGGAATTTCTTGACGACGCGGGCTGTGACAGTATCTTTATGGGATTGTAATGTCTCGGTAGAAGCTCGCAATTCAGTTCAACTCAACTCAACTCAAATCCGTAGGATTGAGTTTGCTGGGAGTGGGCAGGATGGAATGGATGGAGTTTTTATACGATGATGGATGGAACATGGAAGTGGATTGCCCCTCCTGTATATATTCTCTATTTTTCCCTTTTCTTCCCGTTATGTGCTTCTCTGTTGCAGAGGGCATGCAAAGTCAAGCTTCTTTTCAAGCAAGATAAGTGCATGCACTAGAGCGGAGAATTAACAGTCTAGGTATCTGTCTCCTCAGCCCTTGAGAGTGGACGAGGCGCAAGGAAGATGAGAGGAGGAGAGTTACAAATGGCTGTGAAGGGGAGGACTTGCAGGGGGTATAATTGGAATGGATGATGATGATGATGAGGAGGAGGATGATGATAAGAAGATCAATCACCAAATGAAGTATGTGCTTGTTGACATGCCAATGGTTGGTTGTGTGGCCTTGTACGAGCTTGGCAGGCAACGCGCGTTAACGTCGTAAAGGGACCAACTTACTGCAACGAATAACAACAAAGTCCCCCACATTGAAGCTTCATACCAACAAATCTTCCATCACCTCGTTGTGGCTGTATTCATACCTACATGAGTATCTACTACAAGCAAGTAACGACTAAGTAATAAGTGAGTATTTCTACCAGTGCCCGGCACTATTGTGGGGTAGAGCATCATACAATGCACTTGGTGTCCGCTTGAAGATGAAATACATGTACAAGTACTATACTGCATCGGATTCATAGCTGGTTACTCTGGTAATGATGGCAAAGACTAAGACTAAGATCAAACTTAAGATCAAGATTTTAGTCAGGAGGAATTAAATTTTATCTTCCCTTTTACTATGCAGTACGTGTGTATTATACCTTGCGAAGTTACCATACTACCTAAGCCTTATTCTGGATTACAATAAAGGGGTTATAGTGAGAGTTATCATTCCCCATTCTACTGTAAGTATCAGAGCCTCCTAATGGTAGTATATATGTATTACAACTCCAGATTACTTGTTCAATATGAATATGCCTTACTTAGCTTTGAGATTATGGCGGTGGAATCAATAAGCCTTCAAGTACAAGACATGTCCCACTCATCTCATTGTACGGAAGAGCTATCTATCGTATCTATCATCTACCATCCACCGTCTGAGTAGAGTATGAGGATGATAGTTTCGTTGCTATGCTTCAACACACCGCACCGGTGTCCAGCCCATGCATGAAAGACATACATAAATGCCCGATCGGCAGTGCAAGAAAGGGAAATCAAGCCTTTAGCTGTTTCGAGAGACAAGGGGAGAGAACCAATTCCTAGACGAGGAATCAGTATAACTATGTATGTACAATCATAGTAAATAGTAAATAGTAAATAGGAAAACAGGTAAACAGAAATAGAAACAACAAAGTGATATAAAAAAGAAAATAGAAAATAAAAAAATAGGAAATAGAAAGTCAAGAAACGGGCCTGCCATGAGCAAAGACACATGTTATAATTAGCAATTGACGATGGCCGTGTGGATCATCTTCATACCCGCTGACATACGTAGAATTCCCTGGCAACGGCGCAACAGCCACCATGCAATTGGTATAAGCGTACCTCGAATTATGGAGCCGCCAGAAGCCACTCCATGCTTATCACACATGGAAGAAGCCTCTCCAGAACGGTGTGAAGCAATTCTCATTCTCATTCTCATTCAATCGAGACGCGACGAGACGAGACGTCCAGAAAACTGAAGATGAAAATCCCCATGCTACGAGGAACACCTCAAGAGAGAATCATGCATAGTTACGTCGATGTCACATTCTAGGTATCATGCCTCTGTGCAGCAACTGGCACATACGACACTGAATATCAACTCGGCTCACCTCACTTCAACCCAGTGCAATTCATTCCAACCTCAACCTCGTCAGCCTCACTCGCACACCCAAACCCAACAACTCATCAGCAAGGAACACAGAGACTGAGACCCATAAGAAGCCACCAGGCGTATCCTCACAAACACGTCCCCATCCTCCACAGAATATCACCACCAAGCCATCTCCAACCCGGCCACAGGTAGGAAATCCACCGTAGTCACATAGGTACAAGTACATAGTCCAGCAACTCCAGCCCATGCCCTGCCTCTTCCCACCCAGCTGAAGTCTCAACCGACCTACAAGCCCATACCCAGCCTTACAACGTGGCCGCCGTCCCGCAAGGTACCTACACTCCCCCAATCCCACCAGCTGCGCACCAAGCTAGCCACGCGTCCGCGAAGCGCCCTGGTAACATTACGACGCGACGATTCGCAGCGTAGAGCAGAGCAGAGCAATGCAACGCAGCCGGTCCCTGGGGAAGAATGGGATGGTGTGAGTGTTTTGTCGGTGCCAGGTAGTGGGCAGGTAGTTGAGTGTGGGCATGACCAGCAGACTGTGGACAGAAATTGTAAATTGTAGACTGTAGAATGGAATGTGAGTGAAGCTCAAGGTCACGTTTGATGCTGGGGTTCTACGTGGCAGGCTGTGGATGGGCTAAAGGGCTTTGGGATAGGTAATCTGGTTGCTGCTGTGGATGGAACGATGGGCTAGTTGACTGGCGAGTTTTGGTCTTGAGGGTTGGTTGTGAGGCGCTGGCTGTGCTGACTGTGCTTAATGTATGCCGCTGTTTTCTGTACGGATTGGGTTGGGTTGGGTTGGGAGGTGAGAGGGAGGTTACGGCGAGGAGAGACTTCGGCAGAAGAGATTGAGAAGGGGGTTGAGTGGTGTTGTTGAGGCTTAGGACGTTAGGATATACGCGTACAGATGTATTGTCGCCAGGTAGGAGAGGAGACGCGTTTGAATGAAAGGGGTGTTGTATTGGGGATGAAGATCACTTGGAAGGGCTAGAAGGGCGATAAGAGGGTAGATCAAGCAGACAGCTGTTCGCAAAAGGGTACCAAGTGATGAAGCTTATATTCAAGTGATGGTAAAGTTGAACCAGAAGGGCAATGCGCCGCCGTTTGAACTTTTCCCAGATGCAACACAGACAACATAGTACATACACAACTCCTCAATCGCCAATAATCCGAGCTTCGTAACAAGACGCCACAGCCCAATCTCCCTCGAGATGATCATATCATTAAGCACGCAACACAGCACGCACGTCTAATCTAATCCAGACCAATCCACTCGAGATCGTCGTCCCCATTCTCACTCATCTCGATCTCAGCAACCTCGCCATTGGCAATAGTCTTCTGACCAATCAGTGCCTCGGCTTCCACGGCTGGCTGACTGAGGAGATAGTCAAGCATGTAGACATTCTCATCGGCCAGTCGTCGCAGCTCGTCGCGGATCTTGCCAACGGCGCGGCTAACAATGCGTAATTCTGCCTCGACGCTGCCACGGTTGTCCGCTACCCACTGGCCGTGCGAGCTGGTTATGGCCTTCACCCACAGCAGACAGAATTCCAAGTGCGGCGATTCTTCCGTCTGCATGGCTACGAAGCGCAACAGACGGGGGATGTATACTATAGGCAGCTCGGCGACTACCAAGTCGATGTTGCTGTGAGGAATACCCTCGAATACTTGGCGTAGTAACGGGGCTTCGTTGAGGCGGAAGGCCATCACGAGAGCCTTGAGGTAGTCTTTTTCTTTGTGGAGAACGTGGAGTGTAGATGCTGGAGTGACGGTTACGTCGAGGTCAAAGGGGTCGAATAGGGGCGTGGTATCGAGACTATAAATGAGGAGTCCCTCTGTGGATGCGGCGCAGAAGGATCTTCCAGTGGGTGCAAAGGCAACACCACTTACTCTCACTTCCGCCATCTTTTTTCTCGCAGAGGGATCGCCTCCACGAGTAGAGCCAGGTAGTGATTTGTCGATTCGGTCCTCCAGATCAGAAGCTTCGCCAGCATCATCGATAAGGCCTTCTGGCCCAGCCTCAGTCATCAGTTTACTATTCAAGAATTCTTGAGTTCCTGATAGACTGAGGTTTACACTGACGGTGAACTTCTTCAAGAGAACCAATGATGACACAGAGTAGAGGCAAATGTACTTGCTGTTACCACCGGCAAGCACACAACTTCCGTCTGCGCTGTATTTTATGGTGGCAAAGCTCTTCGTGCCAGCTGCGTTAGCTGCGGTGCGGCGATCTGTGATCTTGCGCCCTCCAGAAACATCTCTGCGACCATCAACACCTGCCTGCTGTTCAGCCTCTGAAACAGACCAGAAGGTAAGCTGCCCATCAAGTGTGGACACGGCGAGCTGCAAAGAGTCAGGTCGGAAAGCAACATCAAGAACGTCTGCTTGTAATTGAAGCGGTTCACTGGTCTGTGTACGACTGAAAATAGACCAAATTCGGACGGTGTGATCCCAACTACCACTAACAACAACTCCACCGTTTGGAGCAAATGCAAGAGATGAGACGGGACCCTCGTGTCCGGAAAGCTGGTCGAGCAATTGGCCCGTTTGAACAGACCAAATGTGAATATCAAATGAATCTAACGAACCAGCACAGACAACCTCTCCACTTGGATCCACAGCTAATGATGAGAAAGAAAGTCGTGTTGGCGCAGTGAAAGTTCTGAAGTTTCGATATCTGACGAGATCCCATGCTCTTATAGAACCGTCTAAACTTGATGTGAACAACACATTGCCCTTCTTAGCAAATTCGCAGGCTGTAACACCGCTTGTGTGCTCTGTGAAGGTGACAATACAGAATCCTGTGTTGACATCCCATACTTTGATCTTTCCATCGTCTGCCGTAGTGATAATTTTCTGGCCGTCGGGCGAATAGACCAAGGCATTCATGGCATCGAAATGCCCTTGCTGCTTTAAAATATAGGATTCCGACTGCCATTCCCAGACCAATAGTTGACCTAATTTAGATGCACCAAATGCAAGCCACTCGCCAGATTTGTTGATTGTGACAAAATCGATGTCGTTTTGAGAAATACTGAGAGTATGAATCATGTTGAACTCGGGCATTTCGTAAAGCCCGAAAACCCCATTAGAGAAACCTGCAACCAGAAGATTCGACTCAGCGTGATAAGATACGCAGTTCACCTTTGCGTTGTTCTGCATAAAGAAATGCTTCTCAACAATTCTCCAGCGCATGTGGGTATCATTGTCGGCATCGTCCATCTCCTCGTCGCTTTCTGGTTCTGGCACATTTGGGTTGCGAGTATAAGCCCACTGGAAACATGCTCCATCCTTACTAACAGTGTAGATTGTCTCTTGATCTTTTGAGAACCAAGCCCCAAGAACGCCCTCCCGATGTCCAGCAAGTGTTGTTGGTGTAAATCCTTCGTCGTTATTTAAACTCCATATGCGTGCTGTCAAATCTTTTGCAGCACTGATAAAGAATCGCGAGTCGCTTGACCATTCAATGCTTTGTACTGTGTCGTAGTGACCTGTGTGGACATGATGACGCACAAATGGTGCGAATTCGAGTTCTCCATCTGCATTCGTATCGGGTGTCGAAGGAGTATGCCAGACTTCGATACGTCGTCCTACTCCAACTGCAAAATGCCGACCCGAGGGGGAGAACGAAAGAGCGGTTACAGGAGCTTTGAAAGAGAAGTGGTGGAGTGCGATTCTTCGAGGAACGTTCGTCAAGATGGCTTTGCCTTCTTCATCGACCGAGAGCAACAGATTCCCCCGCGGCGTCAATCCTATTCTTGCTATGTTTTTCCTATGCGCAAATGGAAGGGTATATGATTTATTACTGGTGGGAGTCAGCAAAGATATATACAAAGTTGTGAGGTGAAGATTACTTGACAAGATCGAAAACCGAGACTCGATTGCCTACTGGTGAGAAGAGGCAAGTTCCATCTGGGCTGAACAGCAGGTTTCCCTGGCTGTAAACGGTGCCCAGGAGGTTGGAAAACTATAAGGGTGACTATCAATACTGGCTGTACTGCGGAGAATGTTGTGATATGAGTCGGCGCACCTTGAACTCTGTCTTCATTATCACCGCTTCAGTTGCATTATTTGACTGCACTCAATAATTCCACCACTCAAAAAAACACAAGATACCAAAACTTATCTCGGATCATCCAGCGCGAGTTAATCCGCTCCGGCGCTCCAGGCTTGCTAGGCCCGATGCACGCTAGTGGAATCTGGAGTCTCGCTTAGTGGTTAAGGTACGAGTTGGGCCTGTCGCAGTGCGTTGAGTGGTCCTCGAAGGCCCTCAGTGGCTCCTCATGGAAAGGGGAGCGCAACAGTAACTCCTGCGCCCAAATTAAAGGTCCCCTGAGGCACGAGCTTCCGATCTGGACATTAACATCGACACCTCTCATTCACACTCAACCATACACACATACTCACGCATACACATACACACACGTCCATATCACGACCAACTCGCGACGTCGAATCTCTTTCTCAAGATACCTTCTTTTCACTAATACTGCCCGACGGCCTCATCTCATAAACAACATACACAATGGCCCCACCAGCCTCTGACACCGCATCGCCAATTGGCATTGCGAACTTGCCAAATCAGCGACACAAGATCGTTGCGAAGAGAGGAGCTGCCTTCACTATCATGGTGAGCAAGATAGTATGCGCAATCCCTCTCATGGCTTCTGACAACTATATAGGTAGCTGGTGAGTCGGGACTTGGGAAGACCACCTTCATCAACACCCTTTTCTCCACGACCATCAAGAACTACGCCGACCACAAGCGACGACACGCTAAGCAGGTCGATAAGACCGTTGAGATCGAGATCACCAAGGCTGAGTTGGAGGAGAAATTCTTCAAGGGTATGATATGTTCGCGCGCGCACTACTCTTTATAATACTGATGTTTTACAGTTCGCCTTACTGTCATTGACACCCCTGGCTTCGGAGACTATGTCAACAACCGCGACTCCTGGATGCCAATCATCGAATTCCTCGATGACCAGCACGAGTCCTACATGTTGCAGGAACAGCAACCCCGCCGTTCCGACAAGATCGATTTGAGAGTTCATGCTTGTCTTTACTTCATTAGACCAACTGGACACACTCTCAAGCCGTTGGATATTGAGGTCATGAAGAGACTGAGCTCCAGAGTCAACCTGATCCCAGTCGTCGCCAAGGCTGATACACTCAGCCCAATGGACCTCAAACGTTTCAAGCAGAGAGTACGTAGAAAGGATGCGCAGATTTTAAATAGACTATACTAACCTATTAATAGGTCCAAGCCGTTATCGAGGCGCAAGGCATCAAGATCTACACTCCACCAGTCGAGGAAGACGATGAGGCTGCCGCTCAACATGCCCGCAGCCTTATGGCTGCTATGCCATTCGCCGTTATCGGTTCCGAGAAGGACGTCAAGACCACCGATGGTCGTATCGTCAAGGGCCGTCAATATGCATGGGGTGTTGCCGAAGTCGAGAATGAGGACCACTGTGATTTCAAGAAGCTTCGCTCTATCCTTATCCGTACCCACATGCTTGATCTTATCCACACCACCGAGGAAGCACACTACGAGGCATACCGTGCCCAGCAGATGGAGACCAGAAAGTTCGGCGAGGCAAGACCAAGAAAGCTCGACAACCCGAAATTCAAGGAGGAGGAAGAGAGTCTCCGAAAGCGTTTCACCGAGCAGGTCAAGATCGAGGAGCACCGCTTCAGACAATGGGAGCAGAAGCTCATTTCCGAGAGAGATCGCCTCAACAAGGATTTGGAGAGCACACACGCTGCTATCAAGCAGCTCGAGGGTGAACTCGAGCAGATGCAGGGCACCGCTGTCCGATCTCACGGCCGTCGTTAAATTCTTTGCAATTTGGAGTAAAGATGTGTCATGCGGATGGAAAAGCGAGATGGGTGTTTGAGTTGCAAGCGGACCACTGCAACGAATTCTTCTTCTTCTTCTTCGTGGTCAATTTTGTGAGGCATTGCATGTTTATGTGCTTTCCTCGGTGTTCATTAGCTAGTTTAGCCACGATGTAATTCATGTTCCTTCTACTACATAATATGTGCTCTGGCCAAATTTATATAATAATCTACTTGAGGAAATGCATGGGTATCACTAAATCCGCCGACTCCAAAGGGTCATCAAACTGCATCCATACTGGCCCGCGTATTCACCTGCTCGTTTTTGTTCCCCAGTTTTGATATTTGTAGGAATGCATCCACCCCATAACCCTCCAAACTGTGCACTTCCAAGCTCCCAGCCCAGTATTCTGCATATACACGCGCCATCGGCAATCCCATGCCCAGGCGCAGATTTGGAGGTCTACTCGTCATACTCGTCAAAGAGCTCGTCCGTACATCATGCGACTCCGGGACCTTCAACTCCTGCATCGTAGCAGCCATCTTGGGCACCATCTGCAAGTTCTCCAGCCGCTTCTGTCTCCGCGGCCCCTTTGCAAAACTCCACAGATACGGCAGGATATCATGCGGCATGCCCCCGCCGCGATCAGACACGCGGATGATGACATGCTGCGGCGCCTCGCAGATCGTCACCTCTATGGGCGGCGGGGCCCCGTCGCCCGGCTTCTGGCGCTCCACGACCGCCTGCACCGAGTTCCGCAGTATCTCGCCGATGATGTACTCGAGGTGGCTCAGAATGTACGGGAACGTGGCTCCCAGGTGCCCCGCCAGCTTGAGCTGCGGCAGCGCCGTCGTCGCCCCATATGCCGTCCCGGCCAGCGAGAAGATCTCCCTCGCGCACCGCTCCACCACCTCGGACGCGTTGCACTTCAGGAAGACCTCGCCCACGAAGTCGGCCGGGCCGTCGGGCGCGGGCGCCGCGTCGGGGAAGTGCCATGGCGAGTTGAAGGTCTCTGTGAGGGCGAGATGCTGCTCGGCTATGACGCGGCGCGAGATTCTCTTGAAGGGGTGTCAGTCAGTGGCTCTGGGTCTTGTGTCGGTTGGCGCGGGTACGTACTGCGCGCAACAGCGTGTTCATGAACTTGTCCATGGCCTCGGGCTCCATCAGCCCCTGCGTCTCCAGCACGCCCATCGCGAGCCTCGGTATCACCGTCAGATGCTCCTCGAGCGTCTGGCCGATCTTTTTGCAGAAGCGCTCGTTATCCTCGATCGTCTTGATCTCGCGCACCCTGCGCAGGCTCTCGAAGGCGCGGTAGTAGAGCTCGTACACATGGCTGATATGCGGGTTCGTGACGACTACGTAGGGCAGTGTCTGCATATCCCGGATCCGGTGAGCCAGTCGTGTGGGCAGTTCGCTGCGTACATAGTTTGCAGAGCTGATGAGTCGGGATTCGGTCAGGGTGCGCCCGAAATACATGAGCTGGCGCAGGGAAATTGGCCGCGCTTCGATCGAGACGTATTCGTCCAGCACCGAGGCTGGTCGCCATGGTGGGGTTGTGCTTTGGTGTCGGTGGGGTGGAGAGCTTGTCGTACAGCACTTTGGTGTGGTTCTCAACCGCAGGCCTGTGAGGGCGTCGTGCGAATGGATTCGCAACATATCGGCGATTCCATGCGTTGAGATGAGAGCGAGAGTTGGAGGGCTGTGAGGGCAAAAGGAGATTTGTGTGTCGATGTGGAGGAGGAGCCCTACTTACATTTTATAGTTGAGGAAGCGGAGTAGTATGTGATTCTTGGGACTCTGTGTTACCTCATTTGGAGACACTTGAGGTTTGCTCAGTAGATATTGGGTACATCTGGTGCATGTCCAGCCCACGTTACAGAGCCATCTTAGTTTGCGCCTGGCATGGCTACATACATGCATGTAATGGCGAACGAGAGGTCTCCTTTCTTCTTTGCATTTGCATTTGCATTTGCATTTGCATTTGCATTGAGGGGGTTGACGACGTTACGACTTGGGTATTCGTATGCAGACAGGATGCACGCCCAGAGGTGCAAACAGCCTGTTCTCTCTTAGTTACTTGTACATCCCACATTGGTCCGGGATTCATTTTGAGGGTCTGGCGTTGCATTGGCAGCTGAATTCCTACTTTGTCACTTTGTCACTCTGTCATTGTCGCTCTGTCATTAACACTGACACTCCCTTGGGTGCATTATTGATTTTGACATGCATTTTCTAGTCAGAAATAAAGAGTTCCAGAATACATAGGGATGGAGGTATCTCTCGGCTCATCTGTGGAATATATGTTTTGTGGTGAATGGAGGTTTTATCATGATACTTATTGATAACCATGATAGACAGGCACACGATAAGTACCGAGGTAGGTAGAGTAGGTTTTGGTAATGTCGCAATGACAATGAGTGGGTTTATGATCATAGGGAGGTAGAGATAATAGAGACAATTGGATAATCTACGCCAAGCTTTGTTCTCTTGTTTACCCAGGTGCAGATATGTATCTACGTATTTATGCACATATATATACAAATTGTATACCTACATGTGTCCTATGATGTGAGGTCTTAGTAAGAAGTGATATGATAATTACAACATTTGCATGTTGTAATTCATAAGTACCGAGAATGTCACATTCCCTTTATTCATTAACAATGCCGCATCTCCATACAAAGCAGCCATCGGTGCGACAAGAGGTAACAGTAATAAGCAATAAGCAATGAGCATTCCTTCAAGCAAGAACATGATTATATCAAGCCAAGACTGCAGATTATAACAAGGCCATCTGCTGTTCTGAACCTATTATATCCAGCTTAAAATATTGTGTATGCCATGTTTCTGGAAGAGAGGTTAATGATCTGACGGGAGGAAATATATGTTATATAGATATACATATATATATAAATATATATACATTTTCTTTGTCTAATGTGAAGACATTACTCATATTGGCTCGGTATGAGCCATAAGCACAGCTTCAAAGCCCAGGCGGGACGTCATTAACCTTACGATTCGGCAGTACGTAGAATACCTTCCTACCTACCTTACCTAGTATTGTATCGTAGCGAATCCTCGACCAGAAAACAATACCTACCTACCTAGGTATCTCTACCTTGCCTACTCACTTTCCGAGCAAACACTCCCGAGATCGCACTCCCAGTCGCAGTCGCAGTCGCAGTCGCAGTCGCAGTCGCGTCCGCCAAACTCCTACCCTTCGACCTGCTGAGCTCGCAGCTTCTTCCTCTTATCCTTTCCCAGAGCATCGTGTGTGTCACGCTGAAAGGAAAGCGCGCCCTGCGTCGCCATCCTCTACTTCCGATCAACATAGCTTGCTCACGATGAATCCTGTAAGCATCTCACTCTCCTCCCCTCCCCTCCCCTCCCCTCCACTCCAAATATACGGCAAAATGGACAA
Source organism: Xenosphaeropsis pyriputrescens (assembly GCA_022609375.1). Taxonomy (NCBI): domain Eukaryota; kingdom Fungi; phylum Ascomycota; class Leotiomycetes; order Phacidiales; family Phacidiaceae; genus Xenosphaeropsis; species Xenosphaeropsis pyriputrescens. The sequence continues at coordinate 44,999 of JAGKQE010000051.1, forward strand.
GCCAGAGTACGACCATGTGCTGCCGATGCTGAGCCGTTTGAATACAAATGACAGACACAATGAACCGCCAGGCTGGGACCCTAACACTGACAACTACCAGAACATGGATGCCGAGATCCATTCTCCCAACGAGATGATGGATGACCCCGACGACTATGTGGTCGAACTTCCACAGAATGAAAAAGATGACATAGCAATCATCAACCCAGACCAGCTCGATGGCATGGATGACATCGCTGCATTCCCTCGAGCGGATGATTGTAAGCTGCCCCGCACAGTGTCTACCTACCCTACGGTCTAACATTTCATGCTAGTCGAGGCCATGAAGGAGCTCATTTTCACACCAATTCCCGAAGATCCACCTATCGTCACTGAAGGTATACACACATGGAAGATCGAACACTGGCGAAATTTGCCAAAGAAGGAGCACGGTCCGATTTTCAATGTCGGCGGATACCCATGGTAAGGATGGCCATGTCTACACACAAGGCCATGCAAAGTTACTGACTTTGATAAGGCGTGTACTCTTCTTCCCTTCTGGCAACAATGTCGAATTTTGTTCCTTCTATCTCGAACACGGATTCGAAGATAACAAGCCTCCTGAGGATTGGTATTGTTGCGCACAGTTCAGCTTGGTTTTATGGAACCCCAATGATCCAACCATCTATACACACCATACTGCGTACCACCGATTCACACCAGAAGAGGGTGATTGGGGATTCACACGCTTTTCGGAGATAAGAAGGACTTTTAGAGTGAACTGGGAGAACGGCTCTCGACCATTGGTAGAAAATGACTGCGCGAACATGACTGCGTATGTGCGCATTGTCAAGGACGAGACCGGAGTTCTGTGGCACAACTTCACAAACTACGACTCAAAGAAACAGACTGGATATGTTGGATTGAAGAATCAGGGTGCGACATGCTACCTGAACTCTCTCATTCAGTCCTTGTACTTGACAAATGCGTTTAGAAAGGTATGTTTGAAGCAAATAAGTGAGGAGTCAGTTTCTAATAAAATATCTAGGCTGTCTACCAAATACCCACACAAGACGAAGAAACCCTTTCAAACAGCGCATATACACTCCAAAGACTGTTTTACCAGCTGCAAACTTCCCAACAAGCGGTCAGCACCAATGAGCTTACCAGGTCCTTTGGGTGGGAGACAAGACATATTTTCGAGCAACAAGATGTTCAAGAGCTGTCCAGAAAATTGATGGAGCGCATGGAAGAGAAGATGAAAGGCACTGCGGCACAGAATGTTTTGCCACAGTTGTTTTGTGGAAAGGTCAAGACATACATCTCTTGCATTAACGTCGACTATGAGTCTAGCAGAGTGGAAGATTTTTGGGACGTACAATTGAATGTCAGTGGCAACCGAACGATCGAAGACAGTTTCAAGGATTATGTTCAGGTGGAGAAGATGGACGGAGAGAACCAGTATTTTGCAGGAGACAAGTTCCGTCTGCAGGATGCGAACAAGGGTGTTATTTTCCAAAGTTTCCCTGAAGTCCTTCATTTGCAGCTCAAGCGCTTCGAATACGACATTGAGCGAGATGCGATGATGAAGATCAACGACCGTTATGAATTCCCAGAAGTATTCGACGCTGCGCCTTACCTGTCCGAGGACGCAGACAGATCAGAGTCATATATCTATCAATTGCACGGTGTTTTGGTGCACAGCGGAGACCTGAATGCCGGTCATTATTATGCGTTCATCAAACCCGAAAAGGATGGATGGTTCTACAAGTACGATGACGACAGAGTCACCAAGGCTACGATGCGAGAAGTATTGGAGGAGAACTATGGAGGTCCTATGCTCAACGCCAGTAAGACTGCAAAGCCACAAATCAGAGCTAACAGTGCTTACATGTTGGTTTACATCCGCCAATCTCGCCTCGACAATGTCCTTTGTCCCGTGACCGAAGCGGACACTCCACCACATCTGCAACGTAAGCTTGACGAAGAAGCTGCTTTGAAAGAAGCCAAGCGAAAGGAACGTGAGGAACAGCACCTCTATCTCAATGTTAAGGTCCTCACCGAGGATGCCTTCAAAGCACATTCAGGAACTGATCTTGGATTGTTTGATACTAATATTGCCGATAATCCAGCTGGTGTACGGATTTACAAATTGTTGAGATCATCCACAGTCAATCAATTGAAAGGTAGAATAGGAGAGGAAATTGGACAGGACCCACGAAAGATCCGTTTGTGGTATATGGTCAATCGACAGAACAAGACAACTCGCCCAGACCAGCCTATTACGGACTCGAGCCTGACAATCGAAGATGCACAGATGAAGCTGGGAGTCAGCAAGCAAGTGGACCTCCGCTTGTGGGCCGAGATTGCGGAGGAAGTGAACGCGGAAGGAGAGCCAATTTGGCCAAGCTACCAGATTCCACCTGCCGGCGCTCGCAACGATAACATTCTCATTTTCCTCAAGTGGTTCGATCTCGAGACACAAATCTTAAAGGGCGTTGGCCATATATACATCAGCAAAGAACGCAGAGTTGAGGAGCTTGTTCCCCCAATCTTGAGAAAGATGGGCTGGTCGGAAACTTCACCCAACGGAGATCTCCAACAGCTCAGATTGTTTGAAGAAATCAAGCCTCAGATGATTGAGAGCATGAAAGCTAAGCAAACACTAAAGGCTGCGGAGTTGCAGGATGGAGATATTGTTTGTTTTCAAAAGGCAAGCACGAAGTTGTCCTCAGAGACCGGTGTACCTAATGGACAAGAGATTGTTGTTAAGCCAGCTCAAATTACCAGCACAGCTGGTGCTTTCGAGGACGTTCGGCAATACTACGATCATCTTCTTTACAAGAAGCATGTTCGTTTCCACCCTCACGCTAGAATGCAGCAGCCACAGTCTCCAACATTCGAGCTTGTCCTAAGTGCGAAGAATACTTATGATCAATTTGCTGCCAAGGTCGGCGAGAAGCTTGGAGCAGATCCCACTCACATTCGTTTCCATACTATCAACGCCTCCAATGGTAATCCAAAGACCCCAGTTAAACGCAATCCAACTTTTACTCTGCACCAGATCCTCAACCCCCCGTACAGCACTTTTGGTAATAACAACCAGCGTTCTGATTCGTTATACTACGAGGTTCTCGATATCAGTCTATCAGAGCTCGACACCAAGAAGAATTTCAAAGTACAGTGGCTTACAGAAGGTATTACCAAGGATGAGACTTTCGACGTCCTGGTCAACAAGACGGGAACTATCGATGATCTAATTGCAGCCCTTGTCAGAAAAGCTGATATTAATGCCGAGACCGAGGAGTTTATCCGCATATATGAGGTCCAACACCATAAGATCTTCAAAGAGCTTAATCGCGATTTCCCTGTCGGAAATATCTCGGATTTCTGTGGCATCGTAGCGGAGCGTGTTCCAGATGAGGAACTAAGTGCCGACTCGAACAGCTTCATCAATGCCTTCCATTTCCAGACTGATCCCAACAAGGCCCATGGTATTCCTTTCAAGTTCCATATCAAGCCCGACGAGACATTCTTGGAGACGAAGAAGAGATTGGAGGCCCGTACAGGCTTGAAGGGCAAGAACTTTGAGAAGATTAAGTTCGCAATTGTTCAGAGGAGTACCTATGCGAAGCCCAAATACCTGAATGATGGTGAGTGAACTCCCATCAATCTGCTCTGCCCATCACAGCTAATCAACCATAGATGACGTACTTTGGGATCTCGTACATGACGATGATCTCTTGGGCTTAGATCACACTGACAGATCCAGAGCCGTGCGCGCTGGGGCTGGAGATCTATTCCTTAAGTAGTAGAACGCCTTCTTCCTCAAAAGGAATAGGCAGACGTTGTTCATGATTCTGATGGGCGGAAAGGGAGGGATGTATGTTATGGGAGGTGAATGGTTGGTGGGGGCGGCTCTCAAAATATACTTTTATGTTTCTACTCCCTTTCTCTTTTTTTCTGCGGTGCTTTCTCTCAGCTGCGTCTACATCCTGCGCGCTGCCTGCTCTGTGTCATGCTCGAGTTTTATTGTTGAAGAATCGGCATGGATATTGAACGTTCAGTTGGTTCAGTTGGGGTGAATATCAGTGTTGCGGTCTATTTGCGATTGTTGAATGCCGGTTTTTCTTCCTGCGCCGTTCTCTGATGTTGCTGATATCGTCTTTCTGCTTTTCTTTTTTGAGAGCAAATCATAGCTGCATTATGAACTGGTGTTTGATAGATAATACGCTTGGCATTATTATGGGGTTGTGAATATAATGATTTTATTCAATCATCCCTTTGGATGAATTTTTGTTTTGCCTTTGCCATGCATTTGAACTGTTACTATGCTTCGTAGTCTACCAACTTTCATACCTGAGTATGGGAATGCTACAGTAGGATCACATAATACGGAGTCAATAGGAGTACGCACTATCCTTCCACATGCAACGATCCCTCAATCCCCGCAGCTCAAGGGCTTGCATTCATTCGAAATCCTAATCCTCTTCCATCTAGTCACCTGCGGCCTTGTTCAGCATCCTACCTCGTAACCTGCGTATATGCATGTGCCTTAACAACGCCCATCTCAAAATTGCTCGGCCAAACTCCCGTGTCAGAATCGAGATTTCCTGCTTACTACGCATCCACATCCGCAGCTATGCGCATAGCGACTTCGCCGCATGGCAACCCGGGTCTGCGAATCAGCGCGCTGGAAAACGCCATGGACTCGGTGAGGTGTACATTACAGCACAGCACGAGGCAGAAATTCATGCTGAGAAGCCATCTTGGGCATCACAGTGTTGGTGTTGGGTTTATTCTAGGGGAGGGCGTGCTATGTGGAGTGCAGCGCCGCTGCGTTGTATGATGCTGTCGCTGCCCTTTCGGCAAACAGATAGCTCTAGTCTGCTTGGGGATTTGGGTGCGCGTTTCGAGGATCGACGGATTCCCTCCTTGCTGATGAGGATGATTGGGATTGGTGTGTGAATTGTGGATGATTGGTGAGGTGAGTCTGCGGATTTCCTTTGTGTTTCGGTCTGGTGCTTCACTGTTAGTGATGTGCTGTCTTTTCCTCTGAGCTGGAATCCGATTTGGCTTTTTGCTTTCGTCGGGATATGCTTGGGTCCTGGGATTCGAGATATCTGCATACTGCAGCAGATACTTGCAGAGAGGAGACAAGGTATCTCTTCTTCTAGGACGACCAGGCTTCTTCTTGATGATCATTTTTATCGAGTAATGGGCCATTTACAGTACGGAATACACCCTGATGCCGTCATTCAGGAACTATTCCACATTTCTGAGTTACACTGCATGCGGAGAACTTTGTGTACCCGTAAGCCATCGACAAGGCTTCAGAGGATTTGGAAGACAGACTTGATATGAACCAGATTATTCTTGATCTACACTTCTCAATACGAGATTTCCTTACAAGGACTTGATAATGGTGTTGAAATTGGTGCTCAATAAGCCCATCACGCATGTCTCGGTCGATGTCTTTTCAGCAGTTATGATGGTCACCCCAGTTTCATACCAGCTAGTTGGGCCCGTTTGTCAGACTGCATAGAAATGTGATGTTTTTCAAGAACTGTATTCCCGAGATATAAGAGGGACTTATGACTTCCAAGGCACGTAGTTTATCCTCAACAACAAGCTGCCGAGGAAACTTGCCTCTACTTTCACTTCTCAAAGTCTTTTCTATCCTTCACACAGCATGAGAATCAATCAGCTAATATGCATCGTTATGGCAGCTTTGCCAACAATGGCTCGGGCCAAATCTGTCTTTGCACATGTCGTTGTAAGTTGAACATGTATCTGTACACATATCTCATTGTGGATTCTCTTGAACAGCTCTAAGCTTCTCCACAGATGGGCAACACATGTGGCCATGATGCGGCAACATGGGAGGCAGAAATCGTCTCAGCCAAGAGTTCGGGTATTGATGGTTTCGTCTTGAACATTGGCTATCCGTGGACAGGGACTTGTGTTTACGACTCAACAGCTGCCGTTTTCATTGCTGCCAATAATCAAGGCGGCTTCAAACTATTCTTCTCCTTTGATTTCCTAGGGGGAAGTGGCGGCCTTTGGCCTGTCGATCAAATTGTTGCTGTTCTGACGCAATATGGTTACAACTCTGCTCACTTCACATACGGCCCTAATAACTATCCATATGTGTCGACATTTGAAGGATCAGACTCTGCCAGCATCAACAATTGGAGTACTGTTCGATCTCAGTTCGGTGGGATATATCTGGTTCCTGATTGGACTAGTCTTGGGCCTGGAGGTATTGCACAATATATGAATTTGATTGATGGTGCTTGTAAGTACATAATATTTCATATCAATACATTGTTTGGCTAATAGCAATTAGTCAGCTGGGATATGTGGCCATCTGGTCCGAATGATAGTAGTGACACCAATGACTTGGCATGGAAAAATGCTCTGGGAAGCAAGACATTCATGATGGGTGTCTCTCCCTGGTTCTTCACTGATCTTCCAGCATACAACAAAGCCTTTGTCTGGCGTGGAGACGACACTTGGCATTTACGTTGGGAAGAAGTCCTCACAGTCAACGCTGATATCGTCGAGATCGTTTCGTGGAACGACTTCGGCGAATCACACTACATCGGTCCAATATACGACTCGGGGATCCCAAGTGGTACTAATGCTGACGCCCACTGGTATGTTGATAACATGCCCCACGATTCCTGGAGAGACTTTCTGCCGTTCTACATTGCACAGTTCAAGAACGGAGCTGCGCCCACCGTCACCGAAGACCAGCTGCAGTACTGGTATCGCTTGACTCCCGGAGCCGCTGGCTCAAATGGCGGCGTCACGGGTAACAACTGCCCATCTTCTATCAACATATATGGCTATGAACAATGTTATGACCCGAATGCCATCATGGAGGATAAGGTCTTCTTTACTGCCCTGCTCACTTCGCCCGCTACTGTTACTGTCTCGATCGGAGGCAACACTGCGGTTTCTTACTCGGGTGAAACCGGCATCAACCATTGGAATCAGCCTTTCAATGGACAGACTGGCAGTGTTGTGTTCAATGTTGTTCGTAATAATGCCGTTGCTGTTTCGGGGACTGGTACGGCGATACTTGCTGCGCCGACTACTTCTAATGGCCAGACTAATTATAATTCTTGGGTTGGAAGTGCTTCTTGATTTCATCACTGCGACCTGCTTGGCGGGTTATAAAATATCTGAGACACTTAAATCCTAAATTGACCCACTTATGATACAAAACACTTTTTGTGATAGCTGACTGTATGCAACTGCCCGATACTTACTACGCTATGAGAGGCCGAATATATACAGCATGGTGTCAGATGCTGTGCCATCTTCTGATCACTTGGCTATTATTTCGAAGTAGCAACCATTCATGCCAGCAATGCCAAAACTGCATAACCTGGAAAATTCAACGCAAGTTGTGAGATCACGGGTGTTTATTTTCTATTACAAGAAAGACGAATCAGAGAGATCAGATGTCCTATATGATTCATGGTATTGTAGATTCAAGAGAACACATAACATGAATGTAAGGATTGACTAAAATGAATAGTATCGAAACAGAATTATTCAGATAAAAAGATGTGTTGCTTAGGGCCTGCTGCTCGACTACAAATCCTGCCCTCAATGGTTTCATCGACGTTTTCACTTCCTACATCATCCCAATCGTTTATTCAGATACCGAGGTTTTCCGATTCAGCATAAGTCCAAGCCAATCATATAGTAAACAACCAAAAAGTTACAAAGAAAGAACCAAAGTATCAGCCTCCTACCCGCAATATTGATTGCAACTAGCAATACAAAGGGGCAGTATGCGCTGCAGCATCCATAAAGACAAGTGGCTAAAACTATAAAGAATCGGTGGCGGCATCTGCAAAAGAGAAATTGATCTTATCCTTATACATCGATGACTTTGTGACTGATCCGAACGTGCGAGCATGTCGATATTAACTCGTATTTCCAACTCTTGATGACTCGTAAGCATAGACTTCTCTCTTTCCCCTGCCGCTTTTCATGTCTCTTTCAGATATTGCGACTGGGCACAGCATTTGGTTAAGTCTGCTTGACTCTGGTATCCAAAGATCTCAAAAATCTCAAGAGGCAACTTTCACGAAGAGTGTTGCGTCGACCACCAAAACTGTTCGTGATACCTCGGGGCAGCATGTTCTGATTTCGCTAAGATTCATGAAAGGGTAGGAAACTAGGTCTGGTCTGTTCCTGAGGAGAATTTACTACTTCGTCGAGAGATTGATATGTTGTGAGCAATGTGTTGCTCTTCATGGTCTTCCAAGTCAACCAAGACCCATGACAGATCGTTGATAATCTCATAAATATCTCGCATCATATCGTAGTCGAGCCAAGCTGATTTTTAGCAAACTAACATAGACCTTCTTTGATTCGATTGTTCTATCTTGACAGGCCTGCTGTCAGCATTGCTGCGAGGTTGAAGCACATGTCAAGTCAGCCTCCCCGCCAAAAAAAAACATCTCGAAAGATTTGCAAAATTCTATGTTTCTCCAGAAAGAAAATTGGCTTTCAGATAATATCTGTTTTTGCTACGATTATTGATGAGTAATTTGAGGTAGATCCTAAAGTGTTTTCATCTGCCTGGAAAATCCGAGAGTTTTGCGGCCCGCTTCTGGTTAGATTTTGGTAAGAGCATAAGTAACAGTCCCGAAATTGTATGCTTAGATATTAATATCAACCGCATAGATGTCCTTGTCTACGGTTGTGGTTTATCTGCGAGCTATCGAAGATGTCTTAGACTGAAAAAGGAGGTACTAGCGCTAACACGAAATGATCAGTATTCCCACAGATCAACAAACCATTCATGCGCCTTTCCATTACTTACTGTAAAATATAACCCCTGAAAATACTCTATGAAACTGCAAACACATATGTGGACGACTTCTATCAGTACCTAGTAGAGTAATTTTTACTCCAGTAAAGCTAGTACCAAGCTCGGATGGGTGAGTGTAAATATCAAGCTCAGGAGTTCCCATCTTTTTATTGTGCATTATCAACCAATCAAAGCAGACAGTAAATATACTTACATTAAAATTTATTCATACACAACCCATTGCCAGCCTCATCGGAAGGATACTTTTCTTCTAGGGAATATGATTGGAAATCAGAAAAGAGCAGTTTTTGCCGCACATCGGCATCGAGAAATGCGGTCCGGTTCTGAGGACTTCTTACAATGAGTTTATTGCTGAGAATTTCCAAAAAGCAGCTTGAGAGGCTTCGCCGTCACTGACGATCGCTGGCCATCAAACAGTGGGCATCATAGGTCTCACTCCATTGTTTATGCGTTGATCCTCCAAGCCTGTGCAAGTGGGGAAGCATTGATCGCTGCTTGATTGGAAACAGAAGCCCAGATAGAACTTCGAATTAGCATCCACGAGTGACGTCCATGTGAGATGGTGGGAAGTGTAGGCTATACAATCCATTCAAGTCATGATGCATTGAAAAGGAGAGAACACTGGCTCATACTAAATAAATCATGTGGAGACGGGAATTTCAAAGCTCCGTCTTTGTGTTGTATGCAGTTGAAGCACTAAGAATGACGATGTATATTTAGACGTTGATCGGATCTACTCTAACATATCAATTGTCAGAATAAGCATAAAGTTCCGTACGCCAAGACCTCTTGCGCTCATTAATTTCAAGCCGGCATTGCCAGTGCAACTTTAATTTATGTAAAAACCGATTTTTTACGACATGCCTCAGCCGCTGGAGAGGATGGCGCGTATTCTGGTGCTGACACGGAAATACGTTCTCCTTCAAAATTCCGTGTTTGAACACATCGTGTAGACGGGAGCTGAGTCATCAAGTTTACCTCATAAAAGCCAATCAGATCTACTTCCTGACTTACTCATCTTGAGCCTCGAAATCAATCGACGTTGAGGCGGTGTACACGGCGTCCGTCCTCACGATTCAAGTTGTTGTGCCACGAAGCCGCATACAGAGCACGGCGATAGATGGCCGTCGCTCACGTAACGGTACGGTGCCCAAAGACTGAAAATATCCCGATCCTCTCTATTCAGTTGCCGTATCACGGGGCGCAGCACCAGAATTCCCGTGCTGATTGCTGATGCCTAAATATTTGGTGAAGTTTGAAACCCAAATTCAAGATATCCCGTCTTCAGCTCAATGAAGGTCTAAGTATAAGATTATCCTTGTTTTCCTGTAAGTATTCAATCATCAGCTTTTTCGTCGTGTCAAATTCGGCTTCGAGTTCTATTTCAAGAGAAATTTCAAGCTATTCTACTCTTGAAAATCGTGTTTATTCTCATAACTATCTTCTCCTATCATTGTCATCAAAAGTAGTTGTTAGCAGAGAGCATTCGGAACCAGTCCCAGATACAGTATCACAACGAACAGCCTCTCATCAAAATGTCGAGCGACAACCGCACCTCCATTTATGGCGGTAACCAAACACTTATCGAGGACTCGGAGCTTTGCACAATTCAAACCTGTGATCTCTCCCTAGGACAACTGACTTACCTACCATCCCTCGGAGGCAACGCCCTATACGCCGCTCTATTCGGCCTTTTTATGATTGCACAGATCGGTCTTGGAATCCGGTACAAGACATGGGGATACATGACGGCCATGATTTGCGGGCTCCTGTTGGAAATCATCGGATACGCTGGGCGGATCATGTTGCATAACAACGTCTTCGATAACAACAACTTTCTCATCTACTTGGTCTGCCTGACCATTGCGCCAGCCTTCCTCACTGCTGGGATCTATCTCTGCCTCGCGAGAATCGTGATGGTCTATGGCGCTGGGCTGTCTAGGTTCAAGCCAAGATCATATACGATCGTGTTCTGCACCTGTGATTTCTTCAGCTTGCTCTTGCAAGCTGTTGGCGGTGCCATCGCCTCTACTGCGAACACCCATTCATCTGTAAGTGCAGAAACGTTACGAACAAGCAGGCAGCTGCTAACCACTTCCAGACTCAAGATGGAATCAACATCATGATGGCCGGTCTCTCTTTCCAAGTCTTCTCCTTGGCCGTCTTCGCCGCTGCATGCGCCGAGTTTGCGCTTCGTGTGCGCCGATCGCCCGAGCAATTGAACAAGATGACCAGTTTGCTATACAACTCAAGACACTGGAAGCTCTTCCTTTGCGGGCTCGCAATTGCAACTGTCACCATCTTCATCCGATCTGTGTTCCGTGTCGCCGAGCTTTCGGGCGGTTTCAATGGATCTCTTGCGAACGACCAGGTCACATTTATGATTCTTGAGGGGGCTATGATTGTCTCTGCTTGCATTACGCTGACCTTTGGCCACCCTGGCCCTGCATTCAAGGATCGTTGGCAAGACATGAATTTCAGTGTTCGGGGAAACAGGAACATAGGTTCTTTAGATATGACTGACAAGAGCTTGAATGGAAGCAAGGTGGAGCAGGGGAGTGCATACACGACCCAGGAGAATATATGAGTATGCTCAAGCGATTTAGTTATAGAAAGAAGAAGCTTTCAATGGCGCAGATATTTTTACTTGTTGCGCTATGTAGTTTAGGCGGCCGTTATATTTGTTCCTAGAATCCTGACGAATTATTTTCCAGGAGATTTCAAATCTGCATGCAATACCTCGCACGTAGTGAACATGATACTCCGCACGGTTCCCCGATTTCTGGTTCTCGAGTACTCGTTTTAGATGAACGAGACGTCAGGCTGCCGAAAACTCGGTAGAGGAGGGGGACGAGCGAGTTTCGAATTGATAGAACAACAGACCACGTCTTTGACAGTAACAATATGTGAGAAACACGTACAACTGATGACGAGAGCGTTACAGGATGTGTGTCAAGATTTCAATACCGTGCTGCGTAGCCAGCTGCAAAGCCACGAAGTAGGCGCATTTCTCCGCAACAAGTGGAGCGGTACTCACGAGGGCCACAAGCGAACATGTGTAGGGGACGATACGCTAGAGTTATTCTGGAGATCTCAGACGATTGCGTTCTCCTATCGAACCATGTAGCCGGTCAAGTCTAGTCAGCGGAGTCAGGATACTGACCGTTGCGTGCCAGCATAGAGTCAATGTGCCAGCATCCAATATTATCCGTCCAAGCAGAGGTCCGGGGGTCATCGAACATTGATTAAGATGGGGTCTGAGGCTTTCAGCCCATTTCGGCTGCAAAAGGGGGGAATATGCCAGTTAAGCATTGTCAAGAGAAGTGTTATCTTCGTACTCTAGCATAGCTACGTTCATCCCGAAATCCAAGTAAACAGTAGCTGGGACAATGAGTTGAATCAAAAAATGTGTTCCGTTCAGTTCCACTCATAAATTACTTATTTAACGTACCAGGGTATATCCAGGCTAAAGAACGACAAGAAACCACCCAAAAGAACAAAAGAAAGTTGATCACTATGACTTAGTAGTCTCTACCACCATGGTCTTTCGGATACCCCAATCCGGCTGAGGAGGTGACATAGGGAAGTCGTCCGAGCTGTCATCTGCAAGCTTGTCGTTGTTTCCCCAACCATTTGTAGGTCTCAACTGATTCTGAGAGTCCTTTCTTGGTCTGCTGGTGTTTCCCATCTCCACATCTTCTGAAGAATCAAAAGGGCTTCCTTTGATAGTTGTAGTGATTCCTCCCGCACGGCCGACATCAGATCTCAGACCAAGCTCGGCATTTCCGCTTCTCGAGGTCGATTTAACGTATCCTGCTTGGGATGGGCTGACCTTGGATGTCCAGTTGCGGGTTCCACCTGATGATGCGGCACCAAGGAAGTTGTTGCGACCGAGAAGGTTGCGAAAAAGAGGGCGAAGAGTAGCGACAGCTGAGGCAATGATACCGATTCCGGTTTCAGCGGTCGACCAGATAGCAACACCAGTAGTAGCGAATAAAAAGTCTGCAGTGTTTCTGAGACCCTTGATATATGGCATGCGGACGATGGTTGCTGTCGAGCCACTAGCATTTGTAAGCTTGGTTTTCAATAGCAGAAATAGGGGTAACTTACATAGCAGCAAAGGCAAGAATAACACCCACAGTCATCTTGGTTTTCGAGTTCATCTGAAGATCATAGATCATCCAAATGGGAAGTAGACCATAGGTCCAATCAGTAACGCAACTGATGGCTGCGTATGCGTATGTGGAGTCCACAATGAGGTTTGGGTTAAGGCAGCTGCCCTCCTCGCCGATGTATTGAGTCCAGAAGTAGCGTACAGGCAAACACTGAAAAACGAAAAGGAAAAAGTAGTAGGTGCTGTACACAGCTTGTGCACCGATGATTCCAAGGAGAATGTACTTCTGAGTCTTCATAACCGCAATGCGAAGTAAGAAGATTCCAATACTGAATTTGAGAGTGAGGTTTGAGATAACGTAGAATGGCTCACAAAACCACCACCACTATGATCGTTAGTATATAGCCTTCTTGAGCCAAAGCAAGTAACGTACCTTGAGGCCCAGAATGAGACTATCTGCAGGGATGACCTCGGTATGCTGACCGGTTCCATAATGAACTCCAGTAATACAAAAGGCACAAAAGCAAGTGAACATCAACTGTGAATGGGTTAGAATCAAGTGACAACCGAATCTTCTGAACACGTACTTGTGCAACGACAGCAAGGTAATCATCGACACCAAAAGATTTTACTATCACCAAACGACAGTATATGCGGAGAGCAATTGCAATCCAAGACATAGACAGAAAAGCAGCTGCTACACCTGCGACCTGTGGGCCTTTGTTTTCGTGGATATTGTAAGTCATGGTGAATCTAAGTCGTCGTCGTCGTCGTCAACCCTGGGTTATGAAAGGGCGTAATGGCCAAATAACTGCACTGACAGCAGCAAATCGAATCGAATTAGAATGCTCCGGACAGCATAAGGATGTGAGGCTAGAAGGAACGAACGTTTGGCGGGTGCGGAGGGAGAAGAAACTTTCAATCACACACTGACCCAAGGTGAGGTGGAGGAGCGGGGAGATATATCAACTTTGTAAGAGTTTTACCAAGCCGTTCCTGTCGAGCGTGTCTAGTAGTATGGACAAGGGATACCATTAGGGACTATGAAAAGCTGATCTTCATAATAGAGAATCGTGGTTTGGAGTGGCGGCAACTTGGAACTCTCGCCCCGTACTATGCTACCTACTACAAATCTAAGCAGACAGGAACGAACGGGCCACAGAGTATCGAGGGTCTTGGGGATGAGGTGGATCGCACTCGGAATCCATGGTTTGGATCACCAATGACGACGAGATGCTCCTGGTAATACAGCATGAACTGGTCAAGTGGAATAGGATTGTAACCGCGTTTTCTTACTAGTACGTGTACCTGCGCTGCGATCAGCATATTCTTCGAGTGGACGGAATGGCATCGCCCAGAACAGTCATGCCAACGACCCATCCACAGGGTTCTGGTACGCATGTCAGGTCTAGACATGCATGCATTCCCCAGTGGGAGAAGACATACGCTCTGGGACCTCTGTGTACATACTACATGTAGCTATATCTGAGAACCTAAGTGCACGTCCGTTCAAGTTCATTATGGCCAAGAAATCATCCAAAGACCATAGCTGGGATGTATGTCGTCCAAGTCCCGAATTGGAAATTCATCGGCGTCAGAGATCGTCAAACGGGAAGCAACCCTGAAACAGCAATGCTGGCTGGAGCTGCAGATTAAGAAGACGTCTTCATTGGGGAAACGGCAGGCATTCAACTGCTCTACGTAGATTAGCTCATATTTCCCCAGGGAAAACCTCGTTGCTGCATCATACCCCTGAATTCCCAGGAACCGATCCCGGATGTGGTTGAAGGAGGGTTCAGAAGCTTGGAGCCGTCGTCGTATGTATTCGGACGACATGTGTGCTGTTGTGCCAGTGAATAATGATCGGCTCGATCAGTTTAGCACTCGTTCAAACGCACTTTAACCGGTAATTCGTAGGATTTTCACCAATCATGGAATTAAAACCCGAGTTTGACGGGGACTAAGTGCGGAAAAAGTGCACGACACTGCTGCTAGGACGTTACTGTAGGAGAAATCCGATGGATATACTCCGTGCGTACTGATGGCAGGAAATTTGAAAACCGTTAGGGACATTCACAGAGAAAAGGTTCATGTCTAGCAACTCGGGAAGTGGGCACTATGCGTGCTGATGGAGCAGTGATACGGAGTACAAGACGACTTGAGTCATTTGTGGACATCGTAGATGCTGAAGGTGCGAGGCCTGAATAAAGTAGGAGAGTGGGCCGTGGAATCAAACTTCACCAGCATCTTTCCACTCAATCTCGGATTGTGCTAAGTCTGCATCGTACCCATGGTGCCATATCCCCATGAACGGTAGTGCATAGAGTTGAGTTGCATCGTGGAATGGCTGATCTATTTGTACAAGGTTTCGATGAGTGAGCGATGTCGAGGTTCGAGGTTCGAGGTTCGAGGTTTCTGGTGCCCAACGATTCAATCCAGTCCAAGCGAGGTTCAGTCGGAAAGGCAAGGGAAATGCGAGAATCAATCAAATGCCTATCGGGGTGCTTTGACAATGTCTTGTATACAACGATCGAAGGGATAAATTGACCACCATGACAAAGAGTGGGTGAATGGATTGATTTTTTTGGTTTTTGGGGAGCGAGCGAGATCATTACTTGTGCATACTTGTACATATGTTCGAAAATAGGTAGTCCACAGACACTACGTCGTAATCTGCAGTACGCCCGACGACGAGGAGGACGTGAATGGACAGATGAGAGTCAAGGATGGCGGGGCATCGCTCACTCCACTTATGTAAACACGTGATGTGAAACCTGTCACAGCGAGGGAATTGTACGGAGTATGGAGCGCATAATGCTTTTGTTTCTATTTGTTTCTGAGGATGAGTACCAGATATAGACACATGTATACGTATAGATATACATATAAATATACATATACACTTACATGTACATAATTACATATGCACCTGTACAGCTTTTAGTCGATGGAGAAAGCCCTTCCTTTACAGGGAGAAGCGAATAACAAATCAAATCAAACGACCGAGAGCGTACGGACGAGGGGAGTCCATACTCTACCCCATCTTGAAAACAACAACGCACTTCCTACACATTCATCTACGCTTGCCAGCCATGTGTATGAGAGGCATTGACATTACTCTGTAGTGTTTTCTATTGTTACAACCCAGCTTTCGTCGAAAACAATCCGGGTACCGATAAGACTCCTTGGGATTCCCCCTCAAATCTTAGTGTTCCTTCTGATGCAAGAGGAAACACCAAAGGATGTTGCTATCTAAGGTACGGAGCGTGCACACGGCAAATTCATCATGGCTACCTATGTACCTAATGTACCTACATATCTTGCCAGCCGGGCAGGATCACATACATAGGTATGTACTTTAGGTAGTACATACTCCTCCAAGGTCAAGCTAGAGAGTCGAAACCCACCTCACGACTTGCCTATCCCTTTCACTTGGTAAGTATGTATCCCGTCTTTCAGCGCTGGAATATCCCCATGACCTCAATCTCCCATGATGTTTGAGTTCAGCACAGTCTTGGTTGTTTGAAAGGTACCGGCAGCCAGGATACATCCTGATGAGATACCCAGACGGTGGCTTCCGATCGACAGAAATGTGTATGTTGACGGTATGGTAAGGAGCATGCCATGAACTGTGCATTGGCATGCAGAAGCGCTACCGGGGACGGACACGAAGCATACGTTGGAACCGCTCTCTTCGTACGGAGGCTGGGGTCGGGAACAAAAAAGTCAAGAGATTTTGAAATGAGTTTCAACTGATGGGTGGTCTGTCAGCACCGTGTCCGGACAAGCATACGCAGTGTTCATTTCAGTCCTGACGTTACATGGCTGCATGAAGACTCCCTACCTATGCTTATCGATGAACAGACTCAGACTCGACATTTGAAGCTCATCCGCGGCCTTGAATGTAATCCACTCCCATATGCAAGCACAAGTACATGCTTCGGTTTCTGTCGGCCCCTGTTGGCCCCATCGATCAAATTCTTCTTCACTTTTCACGCCATGGCGTACGTGAGATTCTTCCTCGGGCGACACGGATAAGGTGTGAACATGAAGACGTCTCCTCTGGAATCTCCACCGATTGTGTGGGTTTCATCGCTTTGGGTCGCCGGATATCTTACCGACGTTCCGACTTGGATCTTACAGATAACGTGACACACACTACCTACCTACTTAGTCGTTAGCACTCTGTACTATGTAACTACATGGAATTTGAGACTTGTACCGCACCGCGATACCACCGACAACCATCAACACTCATGAGCATATCTATTGACGAATTGTCAAAGCCTTGGCAAACAACCCCATTTTCCTTATCATGTGTTGGTGCAGTAATCACCTCATTCAAGACAATCCTGGCATGGTATGGCATGGCATGAGCATGAGCATGAGCATATGTATTGCTCCAAAGCCACGCGGAAACCAGAGGCGCAGAAAAGGATTACAAGTAGGTATCTTACCACAGAGCACCGCAGGGTCCGACCTCGAAAAGGAAAAAAGAGCTGGCCGCATCATCGTGAGGCGAGTTGTCTCTGGGATTCCGCCCCCAGTAAACTCTCTTTAATGATCCACGGATTTCATTAATTTTCATAAAACTGTGTACAAGTATATGAAGGGCCAGATCATATTATGGAAATCTACGGCACGAACGAACGGACTTCGAGGATGCCGCACTTGGAGTGCTTCAGTCAATACTCTAAAAAGTGTCCTAGAGACCAGTCGCTCGAAAGCACAGCAGGGAACACTCTCCAAATGCTTCCACGGGACACATGAAGGATGCCAGAAGAAGATTCGTCGTCTCGTCCCATGTTTAGCCTTCAATAAAGTTTGGCTGCTTGCCGATCACAACGGAAGAAAAGTGTCAACAGCTGAGTAAATCCCTTGAAGCTCTGATGAAGAGTGAACTCTAAAGACCGGCAGATAGAATTACGACTGATAACGAACAAACAGCAATGGAAATCTCATGAAATCAGACGCCACATCTAACTCGAACCCCTTATTGAGGCTGTAGCCCAACCAAGAATCACTCCCAACCTTCAGCTTTTTGGTAAAAATCCTAGCACATTGACAATTCTATATTCTAATTCATCCAGGATGCATGTAATGGCAATTTTGTCAGTCCAATTAAAAGGGGACATGACATAGAATTCTGCAAACCATGCTTCCAAGAGTCTTACGGAGCAATAATACTGAGTCAGACGACTACGAAGGGTGTAAGAGAAGCATACGAGTTGCGGATACTTCGTGGGGATACTTCGTGGGGATACTTTCTGCGTAAGTGCATAATTCTAAATGTACTTATCAATTTTGCTTTTGCCCTACTGTCTGATCCAGTCGCCCCAGACATGTTGACGAGGACAATCTTTGCTGAATCAGACTTACACTTGGGGACATTTTACTTTGACCGGCCATATGATCTCCAGCTCTGCACGCTTAAACCTAGCATGCTCATTTATTAACCCTTTCGGCAGTGCCTCCTTGCCACATAAGACTCCATTTTCTTCGTTTCCTACCATCACCCGCACATATGGCCATGAAGCCGTGCCAAATCGACGCGAGATCAAATACATTTTATAAATATCGCAATGAAAGTCAAAGATATCGCCTGAGTCGCACAATGAAATCTTCGGGCGAGTAGTGATCCACGCTTTACGTTGCAACCATCCTCCCTGATGAAAAACCCGCGAAAGTTCAAGCCAGATTGCCGGAAAGGTATAATCCTGTCCATGGACAGTCGGAGAATTCAAGACGAATGATTCGCGTCGTTCATTACGCACTGATCTGCGAATTGGTTGGACCTACATACGAAGTGATCAAAAATCACAAACGAAACCTAAATTGTGGATGGAACAAACAACAGAAGTTGAGGTAGAATGCACGTGAAACCGTTCTGCTCTGGCCACTCGATATTCTGGTCTTTGTTTGCAAGAGTTTCTGCGCAGAATCAATATCCGAGCTTTCTGCGCTCTATAAAAACAACCCACATCTACAAACTGAGAGATCCGCATGCTGATTCGATTGCCTGGTAGTCACGTGCGTTGCACCTGTTTACTCCTGAGAAATGTATTGCAAAGCAGGATCATGCGGAAGAAAGCTCACCAGTTCGAGGTTCGTTGCTGTAACTATTTTCAATATGTCGAGGGAGCCGTATCAACCCCCCCCCTGGGCATCAAAGTCTGCTTCTCTCAACATTGAATCTACCCCTATATCTACCAACGTTCACCTCTACCTGGAAAACTGATTTGTATATGTTTCTGGGGGAAATCTTTCCTTCGTGTTTTGTATACCTAACCCTTGAATTTCAAGTGACTAACCACTACGATGTTCACACGTCACATGATTTGTCCAAGGGTACACTTTCTTCGAAGCAGGTCGTGATCTATGTAGACTCCTCCATCTATTCCAGATCTTCAAATAATGCTTCCCGGACACTACTAAAACTCCTATGGTGGGCATAGCACGTTGAGATGTAAGTGTCTTTCTGGCGAAACTGTAGTGTTCCATGACGCAGCTGTTCGATCCCATTCACTTGATCTTGATTGGACCTCTGAACATCATAGGTGGAGTACAAATTCAGTAAGACTTATTTTGTAAGACTAAAATTAAAGCTTTGCGTTTTATGTGGTACTAGTTACGCTTTTGTGGGTATATTTGGCTAATAATTCCTATCTTGAAAGAGGCTTGCAATCCATAAATTGCAGATCAGCATCTAAATCCAGCATGATAAATCCTTGTATAGTAAAGCTAATATAACGGCATTGAACCAGCGAGTGATGCAGCGTAATTAATTATTTCTATTAACATTGTAGTGTACAGAACTATAATACAATGTATTGTCAAGAAGTAAGACCAATGCCCAACTGTATAAATGTGTAAATGTAAGAAGCACTTACATTCAACCTTATATATATTTTAAATAGGAATTGCATATAGCACTGCAATATAAATAGATATCTTTACAAAGTAGATCCTACTGTCTTTTCTCTAATAAAATAATGTTAATCACCAAACTCCACTACTATACTGGGTGTCTAGTTGATACTAGTATTTGTGACATGTATAAGCTCTGTCTTACATTAGATACTCAGAACTGGGGATTTCAAGTGCTTAAGAATGCCTCGTTTTTAAAATGCTTTAGAGACGATCATCTCTTCGACACTTCCTTGGTCTTATTAGGCTTTCTCATTCGCAGAAGTGATTAGGATTAGGATGTTAAAGTATCAAGTAAAGGTTTTAATATTACTGCTCTTCTTTTGAAAGTTCTAGGAGACTACATTAACAGGCTAAAAGAAATGTTTTCGTTGTAGTATTATCTAAGTTCCAAAATAACCTTCAATTAACTTGATTAAAATGTCGTTGCGAGTCAATATTGGAGAAATGTCTAGAATCGTGGGTCAAATACAATTCAATCGGAACAAAGACCGTTGAAAATGAACAGTGAAGAGCTTCTATGCCATTTGAAAAAATAAAAGCAAGAAGCGGGGGAGTACTTCCGAATAATATTTTTTATTATCTACAACATTTTTTTTTATAAAAAATTCAGGAGCGAGGCCAAATTGCTGGATCAATTAGATGAGTTGGTTTAGATGATGTTGAATAACTACCCTAAGCTGAGAATTCCACACAAATCATATTTCTTCAAGTTGCCAAGTGTCTACTTGTCTACTTAAAAGGTGTGCAAGTAATCGCCCACGAAGGACTTTGAGATGTTTGCAACAGATTCTCCAACTCCTCCAAAACCCAAGCTCGCGGCGATTTCATTGGCCTTCTTGGCGCCAGCAGAACCGATAGCCGTCTCCATGAAACGGTGCTGTTATTCGCGTCAGAAACTGGTCATAAATTTGTCACAAGTTGGAAAGAAATAGCATACCTGATATGGCTTGTTGTCCTTGTTGTGGAAGACTACGAAGCGTAACTCTCCCTGTGCGTTCTTCTGTCCATACTGGAGTCTGTCGTCGACTCTGAGTTTGTAACCCTCTGTTATTAATTAGCAGCTGCAATGTAAGATTTTGTACCAGCCTGTTAAAATACATACCACCTTCGATGAGCTCACCGACTTTGGTGATGTGGTTTGGGTTGGCAATTGTGCTGCTCTTGTAGAATTCAGCAGCAATGAAGAATGCAACCGTTTCGCCTGGAGTATCATCAGTATATCGTCATATATTGAGGAGTCTCTGTTCAGATTGGGTTTACATACCAGTGGTGATGTTGTCAGCGGTAAGTGCGAAGTACTGAGCATTTCTTTGAGAAAGATTTTGTGACCAGTTGACAGTGACAGGCTTGTTGTCTGGGCCTGGTTCATAGAGAGGGATCAAGAGCTCATTTCCGGCTTGAACTGGTGTAGACATTTTGATTGTTTGACTTGGAAAGTGCTTTGTAGCGGGAGTTCTTGAAAAAAATGAGAATATGTGAAAAGGATGATTGATGATGAGAGTGTGTGATGAAGATGGGGATGATCTTGGACGCAAAGGGGGTTCTTATATTTGTTGAAGATACAGCATACGCGCCCATCTTGAGGTCTTCTCAAAGCTAACTCCTCAGAGCAGTCATTTTCAGCTCACTCATGAGCGGTATCTTCACCCTCCTTCTGAGATTCTTTCCCAAAACGATCATTCATGAGGCCACTCTTGTCGTGAGGCTTCTTGCATATATGAGACCATTCGCAACGAAGCAGCTGAAACTATTCAATGGCGAGCTGGTAGCTGAGACTAAACAAACCAAAAGCCTTTAGATACAGTGGATCTTCGAAACGTCTCTGCCCTGAATATTGTTGATATCAGACTTCCATTGGTACGCAAGAGAAGCCACCACTTCACAGAAAAAGGCGAATGCCGTACTGGCAAGGTTTACAAAGCCACGACGATCAGTTAATTGGTGCGGAGAATTCGAAATGGTGAAAGTACACAGGAAGACCCTCAGCCCCAAGACGGGCCACAATGCGGGGATCTACATCTGGATTAAGAGGTGTCTCTTCCACCGTACCTAATCTGGACGTTGACAAGACTGAGGCATAGCTGAAGTACCCAAGTGGTGCCGTTCTGGGCGCAGCATGGCGCTTACACAGCGAGGCTCAAGTCGTTCCGTTCTCGGCTAGTTACCTGCCTCTCAACATCGAAGGGGGATGAGTTGAGGCCTGAGCATACTGAGTACATAGTCTCAAGCCTTACAACACCCGAGACTGAGGGGAAGATACATATGCGGGGGGCAGCAACATGTACATACTGCTTTATCTTTTGGGAAAAGCCGTTGTCGTGGACTACTCCAGTAGTGTACGTACAACCATGTGCCATTCCCCGCAGTCCTTGCGGATCTTTATCAAAATGATCCCCATGATCGCCATTTGCTATAGAACTCAACCTAGGGAGTTTAAAGCTCTCGACCAACAGTTCCCAAAGGTGTTGATAAAAGTCAAGATTGGAGATATGCAGAAAATGCTACTTTCTAAAAGATGTAGCTATGTCATTAGCTATGTCATTAGCTATGTCATACATTTCCTGTCGATAGAACGAAGAAAATGAAGGCAAAAAGAGAGAAGGTTTTCGGGGTCGCCGTGGTACGTGGTGAGATGCAGGGGTTGAGGTGCACGGAGCAAGTGACAAGAAAGTGACAGGCACGACTCACGAGGGACGAGTTCTAGACCACAGCCATAAACCAGAGCTTTCTATCCCAAGTATTGTAGAGCTTTGAATATTGAATTCGTCCTTGGTATTCAGTCAATGAGCGCATTCGCTCGTAGTGAAGCTGAAAATTCAAGTAGATAACTGTAAGCAGATTAGTATTTTATTCATTTTTGCTTGTGACCTAGGTATCTGGAATCTAGACCTTATTACGACCGGTCTCACTTTCAAGACAAACCCTGCTGCGGTCGAAATCAAATTCTTAGGAACATCTGTTCTAAAGCAAAAGGAATATTCACCAGGTATTTCAGTCTTTTCAGCCACCACAGTTGATGTAAGATGACTGACACTTTGTCCTTCATTTCGTGTACTTTAGTCGACTTTCGCTTTCAAAGCTTGTGTCCCATCCCTTGAAAATGGGAATAATGGCATGGTATCTAACATACAGAACTGCCAAATATTAGTATGCATTTCGAAGGCTCATAAGAACTATGTCCTGAAGAAAGTGTTTCACACAAGCGTTCGATACCTAGTCACAGTCTGCTAACATGCCACTGGTCATCAGTGGTTACCATAGCGACCTGATAGATATCGAACAGAATGCGAGGTTCCTATCATTCCGATGCCAGATATTGCTAATTATACTCTGTTTGTCGTTGCTGTCGACAGTTTATAATCTTCAAATCATGGATCTTGGAGCCCGATCCGAATGAAGACCACTTGTGGATAATCATGAAATCGACCAAGTCTTTTCATGTGATTTCACGGAGAGTGATGAGGATGCTGATATAAACTCAGATGTGGTGTTGAATCTGAAGACTACAGTTTCTGTCAATTACAAGAGAGAGAATCAAATCCACTTGTCTTCGTCTCAAATGCACCTGCGTCCGGTGCTCAGTGTCCAAACCCCCTCACGAACCAAGGAAAAAAAGAAAAACCTCGAAGTCACCAGTCCAACGCAAAGTGACAACTCCCAAAGCACAAGCGAGAAGCTCGCATCCCTCAGAGTCCCAGCCTCACCGGATCACAACAGCTCAACGAGTCTCACACCCCTAGGACAAACCCCTGTAGCCCTCCATCTTTTTCAAAACGCCCTTCACAACCCCCTCAAACTCCTCCACTGTGGCATGAAAGTGAGCCTCGCCCACCGCCTCACACTCAGGAACCTGACACCAAAGCACCTATAAACATCAGCACAGTCCATATCTAAAAGGCAAATAGCACACTTCATCCCCACCCAAAGCCCTCTCCAACTCCCCATCAACAAGCTCCATAGCCGCAAAGAACATCCGCATCAGCCGCACCTGCTGGGTGTAAAGCGGGTTATGGCGCACCTGCTCAGCGACAGCGGTGAGTTGCGCGTCGCGGGAGAACTCCAACGCGAAGCGCAGGTTTTCGACGATGGGGGTGGGACGCCGCGCGGGTTCTGGGGTTACGGATCGGTGGGAGGGGTGCTGGGGGTGGTGGGCTTGGAGAGCTAGGTTGTGTTGGCGGTATTGGTTCATTGCTTCGAGGAGGAGGGGCGCCAGATGTGGTTTGGAGCGGACTGCGAGGGCGAGGGCCGTTAGACGTGGGTTTTCGTGGAGGTAGCTTGTGAGGACTTTGCGTTCGAGAGTTTCCTTCATGTGGGATTTGCGAGCACTGGTGGGCGCTGGGATGCCATCAAGGCTCGGTGAGTCCATGATGAGTATGTGGCGATGTCGTCGACGTGTAGGTGTATGGGTTTGGAATTGACATTCAGGTTCACAGCTATTAGAGTAGAAGTGAGTGTTGTAGATTTGAGACGATACTATCAAACTCTTGAAAATTCAGTGTGATTAGCTTGCCAATAAGGTCGTGGACGAGGTTGATGTTCTCAAGGTGAATGTGAACAATGGTGGATCGCGTATCCACGTAACCTCCGTCTCAAGGTATGGGGTTTTGGCATTCGCTTTCTTGAAGCTGTCTGTCATGGTAATTAGTGCAACTGAGGTTGGTATAATTGCACTGCTCAAGGGGAATGCTGTTTACTCTGTCCAGGCAATGTGAAAAGCTGAAGCTTGGTCTCTTGAAATCTCTGGCTTTCTATAATCCAAGCAGATACTTCATTAAAGTGAGAAGTAGAAGGACTATATGTGAGCCTCAAGTGATGTTCCTCAATGAAGCCATCATCCTTCCCCACATAAGATGCAAATGTGAAGTCTCAAATTCTCGCATAACTCAGGAATTCATGCAGGTTGAACTCCCAACTTCTGTGCAAAATCTCCATAAAACACTCACATAAAACATAGAAACTTTGGGTGAAATTTATCATAATTTCCCCCTATCCATATCTGCCCATCTACCCGAACTCCAGACAAACTTTGCTGATATACCACCAGAATCATCATCATAATCACTCGCTCTCATCGCCCGACTCCCCACTCGCAAGATCATCCTGATTGAACACTGCCCGCTCGATGAGTCCAAGAGTAACCCTCATCGGCAACCCCACGACATTATCGTAGCTCCCCTCAATCTTCTCCACCAGGAGCGCGCCAATGCCCTGCAGTGCATAACCACCCGCCTTATCCACACCCTCCCTCGTCTTTACATAGCTCTCAATCATCTCATCACTCAACTCGGTATCGAAATGAACCTTTGTCTCCTCAACCGCCGTCTCGATATTGTACCCAGGGTACCTCGCGTCCTCGCGCGGCGCAATGACGCACACGGCCGTGTACACCTTGTGGACCTTCTGGTCGCGCAACATCTTGAGCATGTGCAGGTGATCGGCCTGCGAGCGCGGCTTCTCGAGGATGGCGCCCTGCGTCGTGACAATCACCGTGTCTGCGGATATGACGAGCGAAGGGTCCGGCACGGATGCGATGCTGGCGGCCATGCATTCCTCGTAGATGTGCAGGGCTTTCTTGTTGGCCGTCTCGACGACATACTCGAATGGCGTGAGAGATTTCGGGAGGTCCTCTGGGAGTGTGGAGGGGATGATTTCGAAGTGTGTGAGGCCGATCTGTGACCGCTTGATTAATTGAGTTTCGGTGAGAGGTGAGGGGGATTCACCTGTGCAAGCAGCTGTTTCCTCCGGGGACTGGCAGATGCCAGAATGCATCTCTTGCTCTTCAATTGGCTGAGGATGGGGAGATCGAGTGGAAATGGACCTCTGGGTACAGCCTTTCCTTGAGGACGGACAGGTAGAGCTCCATGCTGGGCAGCAGCGACATCGTAATCTGGGGGAGGTTCCCTTGGTTCCTCCGTAGGGGCCGGGGTATATTTGGCATCCGACATATTTCAAGAGCTCGAATTGATAAAAATGATCAATTGCAAGAGGGGGAGGGGAATTGCGTGGAAAGGAGAGAGATGACGCTGTATGTGCCTAGGTAGGTTGGAAGTATTCCACAAGGCTGACGAATCACAAGGATGGCGGGGCGGATCATCGAAAGCGGCAAAGTGCAAAGCCGTCCCGCCGCACAGCTGCAGCGGGATCCGCGAGCCTTGCTGGAGTAATCGCGACTCGAACGCATGTGATTGCTCAGCCTTGGACGAGTACCATGGAAGCTCTCCACCTAGGTAGGTGAGGTAGGATGCCTTTCCCAGCACATTTCCAAGTTCCCCTCAACCACAACAATCCGTATCTTACACATCAAATACATCCGTTGTCTCCGAATCTGCGACATGCAGACCGAGAAGACGTCATCGCCGGGCAACACCACGCAGCGCGACGGATCGCAGGACGCGAACTCCAACGCGGAGGAGAAGCCGCGGCTCAGCGAGCGCGAGAAGAAAGCGAACCACATTGCATCCGGTGAGCATCCTACCCAGCATGCACACGTTGCGGTTCCCCTCATTTATGTCGCGCGAATGCTGATGGATTGGCCCGCAGAGCAGAAACGCCGGCAGGCGATCCGCGAGGGCTTCGATCGGTTGACGGAGCTGGTGCCGGGGCTGGAGGGGCAGGGGAGGAGCGAGAGCGTGGTGCTGAGGAAGAGTGTGGATTACATGCGCGTGCAGCTGGCCGAGAGGCGGCGGCTTGTTGCGCGGATTGAGGAGTTGGGTGGTGAGGTTGATGAGGGGATGAAGCGTTGAGGTTTGGGATGGGGAGTATTGCACAACATAATCACGGATGGATAGCCTACGGTTTACAGGACGCACACGGTCGGATTCTGTTGAAGGAAAAGTACGGTACTGATATGCGACACACAGGCGTTTTTGAGGAGGATACTGTTGGGCTGGGAGGAATGCGCTGACCGGGGCTGACTGCGGGGTAAGATATCTTTTTGTTTACAACACGAATTTGTTTACTGACATGATTGTAGAGTTTGGCAACAGTTTTATTGATCACATCTGCGGAGCATGGAAAGGAGTTTAGCTGACATACTGGTATGACTACAGAAAGCGAATTTTGATTTTACAAGTCAATGCTCAAGTTCTCAGATAGACACAATTGTTAAGGCATTAGAACAGCAGTAGAAAGCGTTGTTAACCATTACTTGAGCATCAGCTTGTAGCAGTTTCTCTAAAAGATTTATTATTACTGCTTCTCATCACAACAGTTTGTCATGGAAAATGATCACTTTAATTGAATTCATGGCAGAAAGTTCCAGGGACATCGAAAATAGTAGTGGACAACATGTATAATTTTAACTATGTGTCTAAGCCCAAACCGAGTATATCCGCTATGCAATCACATCTCGCCAAACGATCAAACAACCAAAATAGGCTCAAAAAATTCGTTAAATCATACAGAACGTTTACTCGGAAGAGATCTGGAGGACAGCCTTTCCGAAGTTCTTTCCGGAGAGCATACCGAGGAAGCCCTCGGCAGCGTTATCAATGCCCTCGGTGACGGACATCTTGGCCTGGAAAGAGCCATCCTTCAACCACTTGCTGACGTTGGCCATGTGGTCCTTGGCGTAGACAGGGCCCATGTTCTTGTCAGAGACGATGAAGCCACGCATGGTGATTCGCTTGGCGACGATGTTCATGAGGCCACGGACGCCGTAGAGCTGTTCGCCGACGAGGGAGTACTGGGAGACCATTCCGCAGGCAACAATGCGACCAAAGTCGTTCATGGCCTCGAGGGAAGCCTCGAGCTGCTCGCCTCCAACGTTCTCGTAGTAGATATCAATGCCGTTTGGTGCAAGACGCTTGAGTGCGTCCGAGGCCTTCTCCTTCTTGTAGTTGAAGCCGCTGTCGAAGTTGAGGTCCTTCTTGATGAACTCAAGCTTGTCATCAGAACCGACGGAGCCGATGACGGTGAGACCCTCGTGCTTGGCCAACTGACCAACCAGCTGACCGACAGCTCCCGAGGCGGCAGAGATGAAGATGGTCTCACCCTTGACTGGCTTGCCAATGTCGTAAAAGGAGGAGTAGGCGGTAAGACCTGGCATGCCAAGAGCACCAATGAAGACCTTGAGGTCGAGGCCGAGAGGGTTCTCGATCTTGTGGAGGCCAAGAGGGGCAATGTGAGCAGCTGGAATGGCAGAGTATTCCTCCATGGAGACCATGCCGGTGATGATATCTCCCTCCTTGAAGTCGGCATTATCAGACTTGAGGACGCGGGCAACGGCGGCACTGTTGATGGGCTGACCAAGCTGGAACGGTGGAGAGTAGGACTTCTTCTTTGGGTCGCGCATGCGTCCGCGCATGTATGGGTCGAAGGAGGAGTAGAGGTTCTTGGTGGTGATGCCGCCAGCTGGAGCTGGAGCATTGAGGTCGAACTCACGCACCTCGGCGACGAGGTCCTGGCCGGCGACTGGCCATCCGTTTGGCACTTGCTTGAAGATGAGACCCTTGTTTTGAACCATGATTGCGGTGGTGGTGTTGATGTTGTGAAGGGATAAGGTGTAGTTGGGAGGGTAAGATGAGCGTTGCGAGAGGAATACTAAAGTGAAGGAAAGATGTAGGGGGAAGTCAAGACCTATTTGAAGTGCTTTGAAAAAAGAGGAAGGATGATTTCTAAGACGTAATTACCTGATGACGAAACCGAGGGGTAGCAAATAGAGGGCGCAAGTAGTCCACACAAAATAGCATAACTCTTTGGAGGAAGTATGTATCTGCGGACCTATCTCCACAAACGACGTCTCAAGGCCGACGAAGATATACATGCCGATGGCCGGGGGGGTTCTTTTTTTGAGGGTGTATATTTGTAAGCCTTGAGAAATATGATCGACGACTAGTGTACTTAGAGAGACAAGTATGTATGCTGTACACGAGTAGAGAGTGAACACTAAGGCGGGATCTTTTTTATTTATTTTAGTTTTGGAAAATGAGAGACAGAAAGGGCTTTACTATTGGATTCTTTCTTCTTTTGCATGTTGTCCGAGTGGTGTGGGTGCGTGTATGTGTGTAAGTGTAAAGTAAAGGACTGGGTCAAAGGAATGGATTAAGCATGGAGATTGGACAGCCACCCGCACAACAAACCAAACAAACCAAGCCGGCGCTGGTCCGTGGCATGGCGTTGGCATGGGAGCTCCGATGGTAACGACTACATACGTATGGAGTGCTATGGAGTGCGTGGATGGGGGGACCAGGAGCCGGGCTATGGATAGTTAGGTAGTTCGACGCTTGCTCGGCCCCTCCATGGTCAAGAGAATGATAGAGTAACAAGGCTTGAGGGGAATTCCCCGAACGAAGTGGGAAGAAGCCATGAGGGGAGAGAAGAGGGGGAGAACGTAGATGGAGAGGGAGAAGGAGAAGGAGGAGGAGAAGGAGAAGGAGAAGGAGAAGGAGAAGAAAAGTGAAAGAGGAGGCGAAAAGGAGAGATTCAAAGAGAGAGGCACGTCGAAGAGATGTTCTTGAGATGAAGTTGAATAATACTCTGTCGGGTAAGGTCAGGTTGGATATGATAGGATTAAGGTGTGTAGGATAAGACAGGATAAGGCAAGGTAGGTAAGTAGTAAAGTATGTGACTATCAATACTTTCACTCCTCCTCTTACTCTTACTCTTACTCTTACTCCTACTACTACTCCTACTCCCAGTCTCATCCCAGATGATGGTCGATGGTCGATGGTCGATGCTCGATGGTCCATGAGGTACACTTTGACTTGTTTCGCTCCGGACGACACTTTCTCAAAGTGGTAAGATGGCCGTCTGAAACGCCGTCGAAGGTCGAAGGGTGGAATAGAGCCCCGACACCGACGCCGGTCACCTGATGGAGAAGCCTTTGTTATTGATGTACATATGTAAGTGGAAGAGAGATAGAAGTGAGGTAGAAGTGAGAGTTGGGATTTCTCTGTTTCATCCGGGAATGAGGACATATGAAGATATGGAACTCTTACTGCTCCTGTGATGATGGCCGGCCAAGAAGAAGAAGAAGAAGAAGAAGAAGCAACTCACATACGGAGCACATACATATTCCATGTTCCATACATCTGAGCTACCTACCTTGAAGCATCGATGCCATGTGCTTCATAGGTAATAAATACATGCAACATACTTGTACATATGCAAACGGCAAGGTAAAACAGACTGTAAGGTACCTGTGACAAGACAAGGGTTACGACGTTATGAAGCACCTTACAGAGGATGCATGAGCTTTTCACTGACCCTTTTCGAGCCGGCAGCCGATGCTGATGCTATTCAACTCGACCGGTACATACAAGTACAAGTACATTGTGTATATTGTACCTGACCCACATACACTTTTGCATGTCTTCAAAAGGGAAATTCCCATCAAGCCTCGTCTCCGGCGGATCTGCAACTCAACTCAACTCAACTCAACTCAAGCACGGAGATCAGGCACGGAAGAGACAGTGACGACGTCTCTCTCTGTCTTGACTTGCATTTCTTCATCGCCCGCTCAAGCTACTCAAAGGGGGAACGTGGGCCTTCACCTCTACCGATGAGTACGCACGCATGCCGCGCCTTTTCTCCATGCAGCAAAAGCCACGGCGAACGAAGGTTCAAGTGGTGATATGCGGAACATCTGCGACTGGCTACGTTCAATGGCATGAATTCCTAATATGGACGACTCAACGAGCGCTCTGCGATATGTATCTGAGGAGTCATCTATCTGCCTTTCGGGGGCAAGGAGCAATCTAACGACGTCAGGCAGAACCGTCCGTGTCCATTGTCCAGTAGGGGTATGTATGGACAGGACAGGGTGACGGAAGAGAAGGGAAAGCTTAGCAACGATTAGTAGTGGGAGGTCGTGAGCGAACAAGAACAGCCTTTGCCTGTCTACATGAGCATGATACTTTCGGGGCATTTCATATCGTTGCAGCATGGAGCTACTTGTACTTACTATGTATGTACTTGTAGAATACACTGATGGCTTTTCCAGATGAAGTCCAGATTAGCATTTTCCGCCTGTGCATCATACCTAAGGGGAGACTCGACTATATTATGCTATGTTATGTTATGCTATGTCATACATATCATACGATCAATCAGTCAGTCAACCATGCATGCATGTATGTATATACATATGTACAAGTAGGAGTACAAGTACAAGTATGCATGCTCAAGCTTACTCCAGCCGAGAAGACTCAAATGAACGAAGTGAAAAGGGTCAAGCAGAGGGCACCAGATGAGGGTAAACAAGAGAGGACCGTACCTATCTCTTGAGAAATGTACGAATCTCATCTTCCATCCTGATCCGACTGCACATCAACAGCCTATCAAAACACCGACTTATTACTATGTACTTACATACGATTTTCTGTTGAGGAAATCCTCTGACTCGGCACGACAGTACGATACGTAATGCCCTCTCTATCTTACTTTCCCTCCCCTTGCCCTGCCCTGCCCTACCCTCTGCACTGCACTGCACTGCACTGCACTGCCGAGGTCCAAGATGAAGATCCCCATCTTCCTTACTCAGCCTTGCGAGACCACCGACGACACGCCACCAGCAAATCGGACATTATTTTTTTCCCTCGCCAGGTCTTCTAGAAGAACAGCTCAGGGACCCCCTGTCGATGTTACTACAAGTATGTACAGTACGGGCGAGCCAGTGTCATTCTTCGCCCAGTTGGCAGTCGAGTCTATGTGTTAACTTATGTACGAGTACAAGTACATGCATAGTACATATATACTTCGTATCCTTGTCCTACAACTGACAATCCAAACAAAACACACCCTTAGGTAAACATCTCCTTCTAGTCTCCATAGCCAGCACCACAGCTTCGTAAGCAAACCAAGAAGAAAAGAAGAAGAAGAAGAAGAAGAAGAAGAAAAGAGAGAAGAACAGACAGAAGACAGCGCAATACTCTATGCGAGAAACGCTCAATGATGAATACTACTAAATCAAGTCCCTCTTTTGCATTCCCGTTGCACTATTTTCTTCTTCTTTTCTTTTCGGCCTGTGTGCAATAAGCAGGGAAGGTCTCAGCAAGCCCTGTCTCTATCTGAAGGATGGACCTCGGTCTCCGTGAGAGACGCTTTCAAAACTGAAGAAAAGAAAGAAAAAATCAAAGAGGGGAGGGGGGAGACAGCGGCCCCTCAAACGAGGCTGGCGTGCACGCAGATCAAATGGCTCCGGCGCAACGTCCATAAGGAGAAATGCAGCTCCGGGTGTGAGTAGGTAAGGGCGGACGATAGATATGAGTACCTACCTACACGCAGTCCAAGGAGGGCCATAGAAAACAAAAGACGAGTTTTGTAAAGGGGAAATGTAAGATTTCATTTTTGAGAAAGTACCTGCCTAGGTATAATTGGGGGGGGGGGGTTGCGAGGCGAGCAAAGCCGTGGTGGATTTGAGAATAAGCAGGGGAGGGGGTTAATGAGGCGAATGAGAGCCACCTTATTTTGTACACGCGATATTATATGGACCTTCATGCTATGCTTCCTATTCTACCTACACACTCGGAATACCCTCCCAAACTCTACGTGACATGAGCGGGTTTCTTTCACTACTACTTACTGCCACCACCGGCACGCTTTCCCCTCTGGCTCCTTCTCGCTCCGAGCGCTGCCTCCGCGCGATTCATCTCGCCCTATTCCACGGGACTTCCTCTTTCGGGCGCTCTGCCGTATGGGAGAGGCCTGACTGCCCAGGAGAGTTTGCGAGATTTTCTGCGGCGTGCGGAATACCGATGAGATGCGTGCTGTCGTGACTTATGAATAGCCGGTCGTCGCTGGCTGGCTGGCTGGTGCTGAAGGAGACATGGCGATCCCGTCGGCAGCATCTGGAAGGGGTATGAATGCCGTGTGGGGAATGACAGCTCAAGCGGCCGAGAGGATTACGGAGTACATACGGAGTAACATAATAGCACACACATACATGAGTACATTGACATGGCCTACCTACATACATACATACATATAGTACATACAGACGCGGAGACGGAGGCGGAGAATGGAATGGCCCGC
Organism: Xenosphaeropsis pyriputrescens; assembly: GCA_022609375.1. Lineage (NCBI taxonomy): Eukaryota > Fungi > Ascomycota > Leotiomycetes > Phacidiales > Phacidiaceae > Xenosphaeropsis > Xenosphaeropsis pyriputrescens. The sequence continues at coordinate 77,851 of JAGKQE010000051.1, forward strand.
TGCTTGAGCAAGTCATATGTACATATGGAAGAACTAATCCTCTGCTCCGCTCGAGCTTCCCTCTACCTCGCCATGGCGACTTGTGTAGAGTACATACGTAGGACTCCAGATGAGAACCGGGCATCGACCATGTTGAGCCACGACGTTGGCGATAAAGCCGCGATAAAGATATGTACACGGGCATGGGCGATCGTCCGATACATGCAGGCAGCACGACACGATATTGACAAGGCACTCACACGACGAGCATCCAGACTCGGCCTACAGACTCACAGGCATGTTATGCACCGGCGCGACCTTGAGCCGCCAAGCCAACAACCTTATTGTGCTTAAAGCCTCCTCGACCTGCTCGGGGTGCACATGCAACCAGCTATCCGCAGGAGATCTGAGCGTGCTTACACGACGAGTTATCCTGGACTCTCACGAGTTGTCGTTGATGTCTCTGCATGCAGTCTACTCCGTATGTTGGCAGGAATCAGTAAAGTAAAGTTGCGTTGCGCGGTCGTGGCGTGGAGGGGGTCCCTGCCCCGGTTTCAAGTACGCAATGGGATATCTCAATCGACGTCTCGGACGATCTACGTGCGGAGATCAGCAGGCACATCTCGACGGCGCGGGATCCTCAAGGTTGGTCAATTGTATCGGGTCTGTCGTGCTTGTGCTGTTGTAGCTCGTCATTCACTATCTGTATCTGGGCTTCGACTGCGACTTGCACGCGATGCGAAATGCTTCGTAACTTGGTCACCGCAGGCGGATATCTGCCCAAGAGCAGTTGTCACTTTTTGTACTGTACTGTACTTGATACCGTCTGTAATATGTACTGCAACATGTTAAAAGAAAGCGGATCCCCGGATCCACGACTCCACAAACACATATCGCTTATGTAGGGTAGGCACTCTATCTTCGAGACAAATTGTGAGGCGTAGATAACAGTCGGCACTGATGTTCTGATAACAAATAACTGAGGGTGCATATCTGCACTTGTTTTTGAGCCCCTCAAAACCTGGCGCGGTGGACTCTGACCTCTTAACCCTGACGTCGTCATGATCATGAAATTTTGTCTAAATTGTTTTTCCTAACCCAGTCATCTAAATCATAGATTGTTTTCATCCATGTACTTCAGTCTGATACTAACAGCACGTCTGTGAGCTTCAAGCTCCTCAACCTTTGCCAATTGCATGACAGCACCACCCACGTTCCTCAAGCCCTGCGCTGTCAAATTGGAACTAGTAATATGCTTGAGATAAGATGCCAAGTTGACACCAGAGTATTGTTTCGCATATCCATATGTTGCTAGAAGAGAATCTCACCATCAGCGAAAAACAACGAAAATCTATTTCATGGGATAGAGGAACTTACGAAGAGAGTGATTGACACCTGCGGAGTAGTCACCAACACTTTCTGGGGTCCATTCTCCAATGAAAACACTACCAGCATTTTCAACCATATCCACAATGCTAGCAGCATCCTTGATCTGTAAGATCAAATGCTCAGGAGCATAATCGTTGGACAAACGCATAGCCTCGTTAATATCTTCAACAACGAGTGTAATGGAGTGGCTGATGGCACCTCTGACAAGATCCACTCTTGGAAGAGCCATGGCTTGAGCGTGAAGTTCATCCTCAATAGCTGCGAGCTCCTTCTCAGACAGGTCAACAGCGATAAGAATGACCTGACTGTCAACTCCGTGTTCAGCTTGCGATAGAAGATCGGAGGCAACAAATGCAGGGTTAGCATGCTTGTCAGCAATGACGAGTACCTCAGATGGACCGGCTGGCATATCAATCCCAACACCGGCGTTGGTGTCATTGCTGACATACATCTTAGCAGCGGTAACGAATTGATTACCTGGTCCAAGAATCTTGTCAACCTTTGTGACACTTTCAGTACCATAGGCCATAGCGGCTACGGCTTGGGCGCCACCAGCAAGAACAATGCTCTCAGCGCCAACCTTGTGGGCTACGTAGACGATTTCGGGGGTGATAGAGCCATCAGCTCTGGGTGGGGATGCGAGAACGATTGTCTTGCAACCTGCCACCATTGCGGGGACACCAAGCATCAACGCAGTACTTGGGAGAACAGCAGTGCCACCGGGAACGTACAAACCGACACGCTCAATCGGACGGGAAAATCTACTGCAAACAATACCAGGCATGGTCTCAACCTGCAGGGGCTTTTCTTCCTTCTGAGCGGCGTGGAATTTGCGAATGTTCTCAAAGGAGATGTCAATCGCCTCGATGGTCTCCTTTGGAAGGTTCATCAATGATTGCGGGAATGGTGCCTTGAGGACTGGAGAGGTTAACGACGTTGCTTTCTCAAACTTGTGCGTGAAACCTAGAAGAGCCGCATCACCACCTTCCCGGACATCCTTGATGATAGGGTTGACGATACCCATTATGGTCTCAGTAGATTTTTGCGATGGTCTCTGTAGGGCCTTCTTCAAGGCACCCTCGGAGGTCTCTGAGGCATTGATGCGGCGCATGAGAATCTTGCCATTCTTTGTACCCGTTGGATCTTCCTTTGCCTTCGGTACTGATGCAGCCTCCCTCACGGTTTCCTTGACAGATGGCGGGGAAGTGCCATTTGTGATACCTTCCTTTTCTGCCCATTGACCCTTAGCATCACCCTGTCTGCGCTTGACCTTGACGCTCTTTGAATCCAAGCTTCTTTCAATATCAGCGAGGGAAACACCCGCACTGACAGCCTTCGTCATAGCGAAGTAAATAAGATCCGCAGCCTCGAAAGCCACATTCTCTTTGGTCTTCGCATCACATAATTCTTCGGCCTCCTCCATAATCTTCGCGCGCAATAGCTTCTCGTCGTTGAATAATCTGGCGGTGTAGGATCCTTCTGGTGCAGATGCCTTGCGTGATTGTAGTGTCTTCTCGAGTTTCGAAATGCCCGTGTACTCGCCGAAACATGATGATTGAGGGAGATGGCAGAATCCTGTAAGATGTTAGTGATAAACTTCTGGGCCAAAGAGCGCTTTATAACTGACCACGGCCCTTCTGGCGCACAACAAACTTCATACAGTCTTGGTCACAATCCAAAGCAATTTTAACGAGCTCTTGAGTGTCACCAGAGGTAGCACCCTTGTACCATAAGCCACGTTTTCTGCTCTGGTATACCCCGGTGCCAGTCTTAAGAGACTCTGCCAAACTCTCCTGACTGCTGTATACTAATCCAAGCGCGACACCTCTCTCATCAGTGACAACCGTAGGAATCAGCTTATCCGGACGATCAGAGCTCCAAGAAGCTCCGATGAATGCTGGGATGGAAATTTTGCCTTCCACAGAAGCGTTCTCTACCGACAAAGACGTACTTGGAACGATGGGGATTGCCGAGAATTCTCGAGCAATGTCGACAAACGTGTTGATTTCGGCGTCATCCACGTAGACGAAAAGTGGTGAAGTCTTGCTCTCCTGCAACTTCTGAAGCGCAGACTTGCAAATTGAAGCATCCTTTCCTGCATAGAGTAAAGCCCCAGCTGATGAAGAATTGGTAACGTCCCCCAGCGTTGAACTTTCCACTACTGGAACAATACGATCGCCATATTTCTCGAGCTGGCTCCACTGGCCACCATGGACAAAGACCCTTCGGGCACCGGCGTCGAGAATAGACACGATGTCTTCGTCAGAGGTGATATGGGTAACATCAACGTGTGTTTCGATGGAGACATGTCCTTGAAGAAATTGGAGAAGTCGATCAACGTCGTCATTGTGGGCGACAAAATGGATGCAGCCGAGGTGAGTCAATTGTGCGCGTGAGAGACCTGTGGATTCTTCTTTTGGTTCTTCTGAGAGACTGACATAAGGTATCAGTGGAATTGGGAGAGTTGTTTCCATCTCGAATGTTGGTGCTGGCCAGCGATCAAAAATGGATAATATGGAATTTTTTCTTTGTGAGTCAAAGTCGATGATGGTTGAATGTTGATACCTAGTGGGCGCCGATTGCCGGGTACAGCGCACTGGAGGGGCAGATGTTTCCAATCACGGCACCAACGTCAGTCCAGAGCCAGGTCTGTGCTTCATGGGCCAGTGCAGGGATCTGTCAGCCCGTCCATCGCGACACAGCCAGCAACGACCGAGTGATTCAGAAGCTTCATAATAGCTCCCCATCGCGTTTGCGACAACGCGCCTGGATAACATACCATCAAGCTCCTCTTCGCCCTTTCATAATCTTCACGACCATCATACGACGAAGCATCGACAGCAGTATACGTCGCCACGGTCGAAGCATCACAGCTTGCTTTGCATTGGGCACCTCATTCGGCGCATCGAACTTGCAAGAGCGCGACGCGCAACTCGACCACGCATGAATCCCCATTGCAGCGACTGCATCAAGACCAAGCACACGACCTAGAACTATTCGCCTCAAATCCCGATCACAAGCTCCTCGATATCTCTTGAAATGGCAACCAACGGCGATGCACCGCAGACGAATGGCCATGCAGCCTCACCCGTGTCTCAATCTGCACCTGCACCAGCAGCTTCTCAATCACAACAGTCTTCTGCTGCTATAATGGCGGCGTCACAATCAGCAATCCCATCAACATCTCGCGATGATAGCGGACTCTCCAAGCGCCCACGCGATGCCCGACTTGTTCACCTTCTCCTCTCCTCCCTCGGCGTGACTGCTTATCAAGAGCGTGTCCCCCTCCAGCTTCTTGATTTCGCATACCGACACAGCTCATCCATTCTTTCCGATGCTTTACATTTGTCCTCGGATGCATATGTTTCACAACAAACCCGTGCTCGTGACGCGCCACCTGGAGGCATGAAAGATGCTGATGGCCAGGTCAATATGCAAGCTATCAAGCTTGCAATCGAAAGTCGTCTGCAATATCAATTTACAGGCAACTCGGCTGGAGGTCTCAGCAAAGACTTCCTTCTGGAGATCGCAAACGAGAGAAATAAGGTTGCGCTGCCCAGGTTGGTGCAGAACGACTGGGGTGTCCGGCTGCCTAATGAAAAGTTTATCTTGACAGGTGTTAGTTGGGGTTTGAAAGATGGTGCCTGGGAGCAGGAAGGGAGTGATGACGACGATGACGAATCGGAAGCTGGGCAACCTGCAGATATTACCATGGGTATGGACGGCCCTGTTGCTGATGAGGAGGAGGGCATGGAGGACGCCGATGAGGGTGGAAAGATGGAGGATATATTCGGTCCAGACGCAGGCGATGCAGACAACGATGTTGAAATGGAGTGAGGGGTAAAATCAGGGCAGTTGCCGGCGTTCAGGGGTAAACACGGATTTGGAGTTTGGGGATAGTGTTATGGCACGATTCGAGAACGTGAAGGGCATGGTTTGGCCTGATGGTACACTTTGTACCTGCAGATGGCTCCACGCCAGAAAAGTCGAAATATTACCTGACTTGAAAAAGAAAAATAGACCAATGCATCTAAGGTATGGCGATGTTCTGCTAGGCTATTTCGGATGCTGGATATTCATTGCATGTCATTCCACGTCATTGTTTTTCTTGATCGTGAGTTTGGCATATCATCAGGGGATATCTCAAAAGTAATAAATTTTCCTTCTCAATTCGAAACTGCAACGAACAAGCCATTGCAACACCATCTAGCCTCACCATGTTCCCAATGTTTCTTGTCCTTCCACGCAGGTTGTTGAATAGTTGATTCCCCCAAATCATCAAAGGATTGCCCCATATATCCACCATCTTTCTAGACAGGTGGTGGCTGAGCTTTAGTAAGAGGCAGATATGATCATCACCATCATTAATGGCAACATTGGCCTCAACATGATACTAGCGCAATTCTCGCCAACCGCGCGAGTCGCGCAATATCGCACAAACCTTCAGATGCCGAGCGCTTCCATCTTTCTTCTCCTCTCATCAGAAATAACAATCTCCTCTACTTCTATAAAGCCTCAACCCATCTCCTCATCGGACCAGTGTTGTCAAATCTTTCCCGGCCATGATATCGGCACGTCGAGCTGCGCTGAGATGATGGAGAAGCCTCTTCCGATATTCCACATTCGTTGCCATCACAGTTCCGATGTTTTCCAACTACTTCCCCTCTCTTCACCCTCTCAGACAGCAACAGCCTATATAAATTATCTCGCAGTCCCCAAAGCTGCGCGTTCGTCACCCCGCGCTCTATCGACAAGACCATGGGCCGCCATTCGGCGTCCCTCTCCCACTCACGCCTCCCATCCCACCAATCCACTCTACGCCCCCAAAGCTATCCGGCGGGCAGTGGCCCACCCCTAACCATCACAACCCAGCCTACAGAGTACTTGTCTCCCATGCTCAGGAAGCAAAATCCGCTCTCCCCGGCCAAGGGGGGGGCCTGTACTGCATTGCATATGCATAGAGCATGGGTGCCATGTAGGCACTAGGATACAGCATAAGCTTCACCTTCCCTAAACCTTCTCGCGTTTCCGAAAAAGGCTCACTGCACGAGGCTGAATTCTACTTGGCTCCTGTGCCTTCTGGCTTCTGAAATACTGCTGAAACTTATCGTGCTCTGAATAGGGAAGTGGGGAATCAGCGATCAGATAGGGGTCGTTGTTTTGGGTGGGAGCTGCATTCTTACGGTGAGTACGGAGTTGACTTGTGTTTTTTTTTCTTTCTCCGGCTTCGGTCAAAGGGGCAATCTCGATCTGGGATTTGTACTCGCCATTCAATTTATTGCTGAGGTTTGTTGGGAACAGTAAAAGCGTTGTCGTCATCAACGGCCATGATTTCGCTGCATATCAATATGTACTGGACGCCAGTTTCTGGAAAGGGGAATGTGCCACAAAGCCCTTTTATTTTTACCCGTCATCACCTCTCCCCTCTTCCCACCACCTCGTGCTGACTGTGTTAAACTTGTATATTTGAGTTGCGCGGATGCATGATGACATGCATCAGCACCCCTCTACAGCCACCCACAATCGATCAAAAAGTAACAATACTGTACAAAGTCCGACCGGGCGTATATGGGATTCTCAGTAAGGACGGATAAGAAGCAAAAAGCAATAAAGTATCACATATTACAACGATGGTGCGTCCATTGCTTTTTACCAAACAACACGCCTGCAAGCTGTTGATGTGCGGATGCAACAAGGGGTCGGATGAGGGGAGAAGGAGTAGTTCCCGACGATACTCTTGGAAGGCAAAATAGACGAGGGATGCGCTCTGAGGTCCAACAGCCTTCTTCATGGGAGCACAAAAGCACTACCAGGCACTCGACGAACCCGACGGATGCAAGCACGGCTCCGGTGACGCGAAGTCACGTCGGTGCCGGAAGGGCCTTGACCGGAATGGAGCAAGCACACAATTTGTGGGCTCATGGATGACTCCATACATCGCACGTTCTTCCGCAAATACGGGCAGGGCAGGGCAGGGTAGGGTAGGGCAGGGCAACGGGCCTGGCAAGGGACGGCGAGGTATGTAGATAGCACGATTGCGGAGCGTGATGTTTCAAAGGGGCCCGCGTTGTACGGAGCAAGATACTCCAGACACATGTACAAGTATGTACACAGGACCTACCGAGCATGTAAGTACTCAAGACATCCGGAGCAAGTCAATGAGACAAGCAGTTGGGCCCCAAGACAGGCATAAGTGTGTAAGTAGAATGAACGAGGACAGGCAGTGGCACAGCAAATCCAGCAGATCCAGCACCAAACGGCCTTCGCGATATTCCCTATTGCGAACGTGTCGGTTTTACCCAGCCCTCGTGCATTCAGGAATACTTCCACCGCTCGTGCGGCCTGACATGCAGCATCTGTTATTCTAGATGCTGCACGAGAAAACAGCCTGTAGCGACCTGTGGCCCTTCCTTGTACCACTCTTCCCAGGATGAACACGCAGGGCCCCTGGATCGCATGCGAGGTGCCCTTTTCAGTTGAGTTTATTCCCTGCCAATGCAGATGAAGTCCCTGTAGACAGCTCCCGCAGATATGAGATTGTGGTATCGAAAAAACAACAAAAACATATTTTTCTTTAAAAAAAACAAAAAAAAACATCACATATGTGGTGTAATTGCCATTTAAACTCGATGTTTTGACAGCATTGCGTATATTGTGACCGAAGATCCAGCCGAAATGGCTTGCAACATGAAATGCCGAGTGGGGATAAAAGGTTCGAAGAGTACATAAAGTGATATATCGTTTTCACATGGGCGTCGGAAAGGCTGGCAGTGATGTATTCCTGCATTGCTTGGGATGTTGAGCAGTGCGATAAGTGACATTCGGGAAAACTTCACGTTTTGGTCTTGGAGTGCAGATGAGCAAAAAGGGTATTCAGTTCTATCTACTTCTTTGTCTAATTAAGATTTAAAATTGGCTTGGCAAACAGCAAATCGCTTTTGTGTTATCAGACATTACCTGCTGTGCGAAATAGAAAATTAACGAGACAGCTGAACGAGAAAAGTTGAAACCCTTTTTTGAAACCCTTTGGACTTTTATGCTTCTGGATGAGACGCTTTTGAGTCGAAATGAGGATTTTCGTACGGATCGAAAGAAGTGATACCAAATAGGAAAATCGTGGATTCTCATAAAAAGAAAAGAACAATAAAGCAAGAGCAAATTCCAATGATGCAGGCCTAACCGGAACGCCAATCGCAATGACTTCGTGATATCCCTTTTGAAGTTCTTTGCGCACATATTAACCGCCCTAATGCAAAATCGAAACTGAAATTGAACCCTGACTCATCTGGAGCCAATTGAAGGAAAAAATACGAGCTCATCTGCCTTCTCGTTGGGAGGCGTCATCGCTGGAGTTGGTGGATAAGGGAAGTTTCGCGGTGAAATAGTAATCTTTCTTTCGGAATCGAAACGCTTTTCAGATAAAGATGACTCGAGAGCAGCTTTCTCGCCGCGGTATCGAATCAGACCTTCGCCCTCCACCTCGCATGTAAGGATTTGGCTCTGGCGTGGTTGAGGTGCCATACGCTCGTTATCGTCGGCATCACCATCTTCTCGACTGCCCCATGATGTCTAAATATAATTAGTAAAGAATGTGGCCAGGTGGACGAGATTGACATACCACATGTAGAGTACATAAAGCAAACAATTTGATGAGACCGTGCAACTGTCCAAAGATGATGGCGGCTGGGAGGTACATAACATCGGAAGTACGACGACGGAACAGGCCAATCAACTTGACCACTTTCGAGAATGCAAACCAAACGCTGTGTGCAACAATAGCAACAGCTGCTACTGTTGGATGCCAGGATCTTGATGCCTCCCAGAGCGCGTAAAAGATGAATGGATCCATGACGAATGCGAGGGACGAGAACGTAGTCAAGTGAAGGGCGTATGTGGACCAAGGTTGTTGTCTACGCAATATTAGTATAGATCATACTTCAAAATATAGAGGCCACTTACTTCCAAACATAACCTTCAGTTACCAAACTTGTCCAGTTGCTACGCCAGTTGCTTCGAGCCCATCTCAGACATTGGCGGAGGTATTTGGGGTTGTTCTCAAGAGTTGTTTCGATCTGGCAGCCTTCATCATACTGAATCCATGTCTTCCAGCCCTTTGAAACGAGCCAACGAGTGATGAAATTATCGTCATCAGCATTGAGAATGTAGTTGCCCCATCTCTCATTCTTGAAGCCGGTCAAAAATTCAATATCTTGGAGGATGTCACTTCTGAAGGCACATGTACGTCCGGACATGCAAGAGGTACCACCATCAATGTGGTGAGTGGCAGAAATCTCAAAGTTTCTTCTCTCAATGTATGCCGCACCCAAAAAGTTCCAGATATATTCATCAATGCTACCCTCTTCAAGACGCTTGACTCTCTGAGAAGGACCAACAGCACCAATAGCCTTATCTTCAAATGGAGCGAGTAACCAAGGAAGGATGGTGTCTGGCCATGTAACATCATCATCTGCCATAATAGTGATATCGGTCTTGACCTCTCTCAAAACCTCGCAGACTTGAAGACGCTTATTTGCGATTGGGGATTGGAAGACTCTGACAGCTTTCGAGCTGAGAGTGGCTGCAAACTTCTGCAATGTCTCATACTTGTCGCTGGTTGTCACCAAGATGAGTTCGTAAGGGTAGCAGGCGAGGATACTCTCCAATGACTCCCTCAGGTCTTCGAAATTTATGTGAATGGTGGGAATGATGACCGTAGCATCCCCATTGGTAAGGCGGGTTTTGCTCTGAGAGATTGGAACAGACTTGTAGGTCCAATGGGAAAACGTATGGACAATGAGTCGCACATAGCGCCATGACCTTTAAAAATTGATCAGTCTCATAATATGTTGAATGCAACGAAGTAAACGCCTCCGTCTGCTGAAATTCAGACTAACCATGTGATGAAGAAAATCCACTCCCAAAATGAGAGGGCAGTGAGAATGTACTGCATACCGGCTTCGGCGTACAGCAATAGTTCGACGGAGTTTGGAATGTTGTTAATCGTCAGGCTCGACAATTCAATGCTGTAGATTGGTGATAGAGAGGCGTCGAGAGTAATTTGAAATGCGGTAGGTACGAAGGTTGTGGCGTGCTCGTACTGGTCCCAGAATAGCAACTTCTTGAAGTTCTACTATGAGCCGAAAGTGATACAAGCTGAACAGAGGGATTCAGATGGTATGTAGCTTTCGGGGACTTTCGAATTCGTGCGTACCACAAATAGTACTGGGAGGACGAGGTTGAATGTAAATGGGGATGCAAATACGGGAAGGTCGCATGTGACTGAACAGCCGCCCAGATTCGAGGTAAACCGAATTGATTCGAGAAGAAGCTTTGTAGTGGAGCTGGAAAGTAAAATAACCGTGTCGAATAGTTTTCTGGAGGATTGGGACTGTAGTAGGCTGTTCTGGCGTTCGAGGGCGTATAAAATAGTTTGGAGGTGAATTCCGCGATCAATCGAAGCTGGCAGTGGAAGCTCTCAAGTATTTCCCTCTGACTTCGATTTTTTGCAAGGCCCACTGGACAAATTCGTAAATTATTGGGGGGAGGCGGCGTGAGGAAAATGAATATCTGATAGTAATGGGAGGATGATGATTGGGAGTAAAGAAGGACTGAGAGACCGTGGGATCATTCAACGACCGTTGTTTAAACTGCTGCTGTCCTGCCAAAACAACTCTTCTTTTTTTTGCTGCTGCTGGATTTCGACGAGCTTCTTTTCTCTCTCTTTTTTTTTGCTGCCTTTTTGCAATTGAGGAAAGATAAATATACAAGACCGACCAAGACCCTTCATTAACAAGTCATGAAGAAAGAAACCGCCCTGGACAACATCTTCCCGAGTGAGATGTCTCGAGGTCTATATAGTTCAGCCACGAGCACGAGCGAGAAAAAGGTCAGTGCGATCTATCACATTTCAACTTGAGATTTGTGGAGACCTCAGAATATGAAGTCAGTAGTTAGTAGTAGTAGCTCCGTAAGGTAGCCTTTTGTGTAGACAGGCACAGTTACAAGAAACCTAGCCCGGTATGGTATTTGTTCCAGGGTCAGCCGTTCGAGGATGGATGCGAGGTCGAGGATGCCAGGAGCTGTCAGGAGTACCAGGAGGACCAGGAAGTGCCAGGAAGTAGCAGGCCATGGACATGGTCTGGTATGGTCTGGTATGGGTTGACAAAGTGTGCAGGGTATGGGGGGGGTGAGAGGGTGGAGGGGGGCAAGTGGGTGTCGGGGCCATGAAGTAGACCAAGCATCTTTTAGTTGGTAGTGTGGGCAATGGAGTGACTTGAGCCAATGTATGGAGTACGGACCACGGGAGTATTGATCAGTCTGTGAGCAGAGAGAGAGAGAGGGGGAGATAGAGGATGAGGGAGAGCAAGAGATCAAGACATGAAGACATGAGTAGACGGGAGGGAGAGAGGGTGATCTCAATCCTCTGAATTGCTTCGATATGTGGCTGTACGGATAGGCATAGGCAGATATGCGTGTAATCTGTATATAAGGGCATAAGGGTATATACCATCCAAGTAACGCACGCAGTAAAAAGAACTGTATATATTCAAAAGTATACCTGTGTACTATAGTATTGCCATACAAGACCTCACAATGTATAAAAAGAAAAAAGGTTGCTGATTGTGGGGTGGTTTGGTGTGAGAAAAGTGTACGTGTGTACCTGTGGATTCCGACTCGACTCAGGTACCATGGCAAGGTACCGCCTAGCTGTTCTTATATACGTGCGTGTATAATCTTGATGCACTTACCCTATATGGAGTAGATACACAGGTAGTTCTTATATACTGCATTTTATGTACGCGTACATGTATAACTATTATTTACATCAACTGGCCATAAGAAGACGCGTGGTGTATATGGGTGCCAGTCTGAATGTCCCGATTAGGTATGTATGTATGTGTGCGTATATCCACCTGTATTTCTATTTATGTTTCTGTTTCTGTTTCTGCCTCTTTCTTCATTTTATATCGCATATTTCCCATCTACTGTCTTCCATCTTCCGCTCTCCTACGCTTACTCCCACTCTCACTCTTACTCTCTACATCTTTTTAATATGCATTATCTTTCCATATCTTTACTAAATTGTACCTTATCTACCTAATACGTCCTTTGTCTAGCTATCCCATTTCTTGAGGCTGTTCACGGTCTCTTTCCGCTATGCCATATTACGATCACCCCACGCTTCTGGTACCTTGTTCCGATTCTGTTCCACCTTACTCGTAGCATTGTCAACTACCGTCGGTTTTATTTCTTTCCCGTTACTCAAAGGGATTTCAAGATTAGCAACAAGAGAAACAGTACCGCAGGATGAGTCTCGGACATAACATCTTACTTTGCTACAAAGTTTTTCCTTCTGTTTTGTTTCATCTTCTTTTTCATCTTCTTTTTCTCCAATTCCCTAATTAGCCGTTCGTTCCCTTGGAAAGTTTTCGCATCACTTTAGAGCCTTTCGCCTACTCGCCTGTTCGCCTATCCGCCAGCTGTCGAACGTAGGTTGAAGCCGAGCGCGGACTTTTCATAGTTCCAGGGTTCAAACTGCGACTTGATGGGGACGGGGACGGGGACGGGGACGGAGAACAATAGCGGGGGACGATACAATTGGCCATGGACTAAGGTAGTAGTACTTTCTTGTTCAAATTGGTTATGCTTGTCCGTAGATGGCTGTAACTGACTTGACTGTACGTGGGCTCGACATACAGATGAAGTGATGAGTAAGTTATTCAAAAGGTGCTCCGTCCAAGATACGGGCGGGCTGGCGGGGGGATCGAGGTGGCTTTGCTTTTTTTGTTCGTGCTTTCACTTTGACAGCGTCTGAACAGGGCATACCCCTCCACCCCTCATCCACCTTCATCGAAGCTCGCTCATGGAGGTCACTCCAAATTACAGGCCTCATCCACGTTCATAGAGTGCTGGTATGGGAGAACCCTGATGCTCGTCACTTCGTCCTCATTGACAACACCTCGGAGAGTGTGAGGAGAGTGAAGAGAGTGTAGAAAGGGAGAAGAGTGAAGAGAATAAAGAGAGTGAAAAGAGTGAAAAGAGTCAAGAGAGTCAAGAGAGGCAAGAGAATGTGCCACCGCCTACAGCCATTCAGACGGAGCACAGCATTGACACACACTCTCTATGACCTATCTTGCTTCTCATACATACTCTCTCTCTCTCTCCCCACACCCAAACGCGCATCGCATATCGTTGTTCTACTACACTCAGAGATACCGAGGATGCATAATCGGGGACAAGCCGAGTCACTAGGATGTGCAGCACGCAAGCAAGACAGACGCGCAAGAGACAACAGTAACACAAAACCCTGGAGAGATGAGTGGTAGAAGAGGTTCAAGTTTAGAATGGATCAGGATCAGGATCAGGATCAGGATCAGAATCATGATCATCTTTTGGTTTTGGTTCTGGTCCTGGTCCTGGTCCTGGTCCTGGTCCTTGTCCTGGTCTTTGTGCTTCTGGTTCGAGAGGCTTGAAGAAAGGCTGCAGATTGTGGATTGTTATTCACGGTGGATAATGGCTTATGTGTTATGTGTTATGGGTTATGGACCATTAGACAAAATGTTGACCTGTGTGGACTATCTACCTTACCTTGCCTTGCCTTGCCTCACCTCACCCATTTTCATTGTGGGCTGCGGATTGTGGATGTGCTGGTGGATTTGACAGATCATGGACGGTGGATTGTGGATTGTGGATTGTAGACTGTGGACTGTAGACTGTAGACTGTGGACTGTGGACTGTGGACTGTGGACTGTGGACTATGGACTATGAACGGTGGATGGTCATGGTTGGCTGTGGATGTGGTCCGTAGTTGAGGAGCGCTAGTACTCTTTCACTACGGCAAGAATATGCAGCCGGCTGGAAAGGTCGAGAGTATTAGGTAGTTGAGGGAGGTAACAACATACCTACACAGTCGTGACAGTACGTGCTTCGATTTCATCCACCACGCACGAGCACGAGCACGAGGTCGACGACGAAGACGCAGAATGCCCCAAGATGGATGCTTGTGGAAGATGGTACATATGCATCCATTACATACATACGGAGTACATCGAATACATCAATTAGACTTTTGCTGCTCATGTGGGAGAGCACTGGTGATGACATGTCCACACGAAACTACATAGAAGGCTGGCTGTATGTATGTATTGATACATAATAGTTACCTACCTAGGTATCTTACCTTATAGGTATTTTGTTGATAAACTTCATAAACTTCCCAAACTTCCTTTCACTGCTGACTCGATCTAGACTTAGTCCTTACTACGCATGTGCCTCGCTCAATTCAGTTCAGAATGACATATGTATGTATAGGAAAGAGAGAGAGAGCGCGTGAAATAAAGATAGAGAGAAAGGCAGAAGATCCCTACAGGTTTGTTTTATTGCTCATCAGTGTTGATCATTTATCTGCTCCTAGCTAATGAGTGTCTTCTGCATACCTACCTACTAGGTAGCTAGACCAATACTCGACGAATTCCGCATCATAAATTTACAGTCGACACTTACGAATTACCTAGGTAATAGTTCCGTGCATGTATTCTGCGTCGGACGATCTACTCCGTCTCTTCAATTCCCTTCCTCAGATCCCTCAGACTCGAGCGACATACGGAAAATCTCTCCTGCGACTGAGATCATATGTACAAGTATGTATGTATCTGCTAAGTGTAAGATAATACACGTACTAATACGAAGTACGCAACTATACACAAAGTATCTTATGCCCACATCGGACTACATGAATATGTATCTATACAATATGCATATTCACTCAGGTACAGAGTACACATGTTCCATTTCACGACCTCACTATGCTTTGCCCTATTGCACATTCTCTCCTGCCTTCTTTCGTACCTCGCTCGTTCCCTCGTTTTCTCGTGCCATATGCCCCGAAGCCGTAATACCTGTAGCATCGATAATTCGTTACCCGAAATGGGCGCAGAGCGTTGCGGTTCATTTATATGTAGCGATTTGGTTCACTACTAAGTATGTATGTACATACATTGTCCACAACACGCGAATCTGTAGCCTGACCTCAAACGGCTGAGGCACCTTCTCAGATTTCTTGTCTTTGCTTTTTTTAATTTATTAATTTATTCTTTTCCTCACCCTCTTTCCCTTCTTCCCTTTCCCTTTCTTTTCCTTTCTTTTCCGCCCTTCCTTGACTTCTCTATCTGCTTGGCCTGCGCATCGTCATCTCTCGGTCATCTCTCTGTAATTATTTTTGGCTTTTCTTCTTTGGTCATCCTTTGGCTATTATTACTGCAATCAGATTCTCGGCCCACAAGTATGCAATCACCTCACAGTAGCAGAGTCAAGTACCCAGTAAGTACGTACACTTTCTGCTCTATTCCTCTTTTACAGGGCCTGCGGTGATTTTCCGAACCCTCAGACGCGCGAAAGCCGGAGCACGAGCACGAGCATCAGCACGAGCACCAGCGCCGCAAGCAAGTGGGGGGAGCCGGTGCCATCAGAAGAAGATGCCTACAGGGAATATTGATGTTGATAAATTAGCGACCAACGAGGGTCCGGCTAACGAACAACTAAAAAACAATAGAACAGGCATGCTGAGGTGACGAAAAAAAGAAAGCAAGAGTCATGAAGCAAGTGTTTGAGAAAAAGAAAAGAGGGACAACAGCGACGACAAACAGGGAACATTGATATCGCGCACTCCGACTGTGTAGGTGCATTGATTACTCGTCGATTGTGAATTCGGACCTTTCTGACAGGCCATCTTTCTCTTCGACTTTCGTCCATTCTGACTGTTTCTCACCACCGTCAACACGATCGAAGTGTGATGATGGCTTGGTCCATCACCAAATAGGAATGCAGCTGATGATAGAACATATGGCACCATGGTCAGCAGCGAACATCAGCCTCATTGCGCGCTCACAGTCTGGGCAAACATAAGACATCCAGCCATGCCATTGCCTTGATATCAAGATACGTATCATATTCTCATCATCCATCTTTCTCGCGCGGTGGTGGCATTTGTGATGCATCCGAGAAGGGACAAGCTCGCTCCCTCAACCAAGGACTTTCAGCTTTAGCCGCCAGAAGGGAGGGACGCCAGCCGACTCGACGGGAATTAGACCATGGGATCTAGAGCTAACAAAGTAAAACATGACGAGCAAAATTGACTTTGTCCATTCTCATTCCCTTGGCATGGCGGGGACAAAGTCAACAATCTGCGTGGGTGCGCGCTAGCTACAGCTCCAGCTTGAGCTCGAGACCCGAGGTGATGTTATTCGTACTTTACACAGTGCACTTTATTTGACTTGCACAGTAGAAGTTGTGGATACTCAGCGATGATGTATCTGGTCCATGGATGGCCAGTATGTACCTACAGCACAGTATTTGTGTGCGTGTATCGATCCGGAGTAGATCGAGAGCCAAGGATAATGGAGAGGAGGAGTGAGGTCGAGAGGCAAAGTTACGAGCAGATCGATCGACGGGGAGGACGCGGTAGAGGAGGTCATTGAATCATGGGTGCTCCGTAGAATTAAAGGCATGCAGGTATATTCACCTTACATTAAGTCCTCGTGCTTTTCATTCTTTATGTATGTAGAAGCATGCAGAGCATGGCATGTACATATGTACATACATACATACATAGGTACTCTGACTTGCATAACGGGCTGACGGTCAAAGAAGACAACGTGCGAGGAGGGAGAAAAGCTTCGATATGTACGCCTTTCTCTCTTGGTAACTTGCTGCTTCATGGACTACATACCGTAAAGAGCTATCTTGAGTGTCAGACATGGGCTGGAAGCGCGATACAGATTCACCTCTCAGGAACTACATGGGTAGCATAGGTAGCTATGTACTGTACCTAGGTAAAGTAGGGATGCGGATTTTAGCATCACCGCTATGTTGATTTCCTTCTGCTCTGCTTCACCCTACGACATGTGTAGAAGTTGTTGCGCGTCCATCAATTCTCATCTCGGTGATGATTGATGGTTGATGGATGATAGATTGTATTTGTTGCTCTTCTTCTCTTTACTGTTGTAATATCCGATCAGACACACACAAATTTCCAAGAACGGAAATTCGAGCACAACGTAACGCAATGCACCGCAACCCGTAATCCAATGGTATTGTTCCGGAACACAGCCATCGCATCTCGAATCGACGCTCAATTAACCACATGCTGCATCCTGTCTGATGCTCCGATTCGACCCTGCTTGCGCGGAAGTAAATTTCCTTACCCGCCATCGATCCAGCAAGGTGAGGAAGGGCTACTTGCCTACCTCATTCGTTCAGGAATGGCCCCTCCCCCCACGAAGGTGGAAGCGGCGGCGGCGGGGGGGTTGAATGAAGAAGAGGGACGAGATCCAGAATAAATACCCTCGTCTGAGACGATATAAGCCTCTCCCATTTCTCGAGCCGAATAAATTGATGATTATCGATTCTGGGAAGAATCGAGTCGCACACGAACGGGGTGTCACAGCGACGTCGTAATGAGGTATCACGTAGCTGCTCGTGGAGGACAGGAGTAAGATTAAGAGGCAGAGCAACGAGTGATAAAGGATCAAGAGTACGAGTAATCAAGACCAGCCAAGGTATTCTCTACCTACATATCTGATCCGGGCCTCGTACTGGGTGGGTAGGTAGGCAGGCAGGTATTGGATTTAAGTGATATAAGGACTTCTGGCATTCCCAGCAACGCACCAGACTTCCTCTCTTCTACATCGTCGATTCTTCATCCATTTTCCCTATGTGCCTACCCGTCATCTGCTTATTACCCGTGGTTTCAGTGGCTGCCGGAGTAAATCAACAACAGCATTTCTTTGCCTTCCGTCGACGTATCGTACAACGTTATACGAGATATTCCTTGTGAGTCGTGCGTGACTCGGTACACCTCGCCCTCTCTACTCGACGTGAAGTTGCGACGAAGTTGGCACTAAGCTTCGGGACCTGGTCCTTGAACATGGAGGGACATGGCCAGCAATCAATGAACATCACGAACAGGCCATCCGTCAACCTCAACTCGACATCGACCACTTCGGTAACAATGCTCGCGCAATGCCGCCCAAGGCGCATCAGCAAACGCAATGAGCACCAGATGGTCACGACGCCTTCGCCATCCGCTCAGAAGCTCACAAGCCCAGAGCCAACCCGCCAGAGCACCCGTGTGTGCCGTGTACTTATCGTTCGTCTCCATCCGACTCCATCTTCGAGCACAGAAAACCCCATTCGAGGCCCATCCGCCGATACGTGCTACTGTCAAGTCGACCACTCACCGATTTGCATTTTCTCTTTACTGCATTCTGCTTGGACAGTTGCTGGGACCAGGCCGCCAACCTTCCTGGCTACTCGACTCTCACTTCGCTCTCTTGCCGCAGTTGACTGTTGAATTCTACTCAATGCGCGGTCGTGCCAGTGCTGCTCATTACTCAGTACCCATTCGCTTCCTCTCTCATAAGCACTATGCTCATAGCAGCAAAGACAACATTGCACTCCTTATTCGAATCTATGCCCGCTCATCTCTATCAATGAATACATCACCGAGGTCTGAGATTGGCGCCTTGCCTTGTTGCTGTTGTTGCGACGACAGAGACCTCGACCTAGCCAACTGAAGCTAGGTCCGTCGGCTCAATATCCAGCTGCTGGTTAATAATCATATACTAGACACTATTTCTATCATTATCACTGCACTTGCACGACTTGGTCCCGATAATTTTTGTCACAAAAGTCATCAACCTAGTCCAGGCCTGCGAGTAACGTCCGACTAAAGCTTACTCAGAGTACCTGCCAAGGAAGCTTTTGAAGAGCCAAATCTTGAAGCGCAAGCGGTTCCGCACCGAATAGTTAAAGACGATGATGGGCTTCCTCCCTGCCCTTCGCTCTATCATGCTGTTACGATAGACTCTGACAACTCTCCAGACTTCCTCATCCTACCATTTAGCTTCGACCACTACGCAGCACTGGTCTGTAGTAGTGTCAGTTGCCTTTGTTTAACAAGTTGTCGAGAAAATCAAGCACTTTCTCACAGACGCTGCGGTTGACGGGGACCAGGCACAGACGCGAAAATCAAAATCAGGATCGACATCAAAGATCAAGCTATATGGGGAGGTGGAGGACATGTTGATATTTACGGTGCATTTCAGGAACATTTGTCAAGAACCATTTCGATGAGAGATGAGGATGGACCACAAACCCTTCCGCGGCAAAGCTGCCGTTCTACATTATCACAACGGTTTCAGGGTCCTCACGGTCTCGGTCCACAATTCGCTACGCTTCTCACAAACTTCACTCAACAACCGTGAGTCGCTCTGATTTGTGCGTATATTTGTTGGAAAAAAGATTACACACGAGAAGTTCGTGCTATCAGCATAACTCCACTGCCCACATCGAATTTCCTTTTAGTGTCGCCTGCACGGGAAAGTCTCTATAAATGTCTCCATTATGGAGTGCAGTTGCTCCATACTTCCTGAATCTCGATAATCATTGTCTCTCAATTGGGGTGCAACTGCAGGGACGATCCGATACGAGTCCAATGATAGGCAGCTATCTCGAAATTCGGGCCCGCAAAGTCCGCCATGGACTCCGCATGAGGGGCAAGGCAAGTCTTTCTTAAGAGAAGCAAAGGTCCCTTGGCTTTTAAAGGGAAGTTGTGAAGAGAAACAAATCATCACAACAACCATCGCCTTCGAGACAGAGAGAACAACGATATGATGTATGGTGATGATACCATATTTAACCTTTGTATGGATATTCTCATTCTGTGTTCCTCATTATTATCACCACCTCCTCATCTATACCTACTTTAATGCATCACTAACTGAAACTACTGACGGAGTGTGAAGTGGACAGATCCTGTATCAACAAGCATAAACTCGCACTCTTTGAGTGTTGCGTGGGACCATGACTACTGCAACGCCCGTGACGCCGCGAGTTGTGCTGGTGCATTTGGTCCGGTGTGCCAAAGACGCGAAAATGAAAAAAAGGACGCCGAGGGAAGAATTGCTGACCAAAGATGTCAAACGTGCCCAAAATACCCCAACACGGATCAGAGAACAACAACGTCTCCGAGCAGACTAAGGCTGCCTAAGGATCACTACGGGCCTTTTGGCACAACGTCTCATAAAGATATACTCTGCACTATTTGCACATCGTCTGTTGAGCGATGAACGGAATAATCGACTTGGCGTCGCACGATAACATGCGGGAAGCAGATTTGACAGCATCGTCAATAGAGATGGGATGGAGGATCGTTTCGACGGGTTGCCATTCCCTCAACTTCCGTTGGCTATTTGAGTGGCTTCCGGAGATCTATCTCATTGTCCATACGGAGGAGCAAAGCAATGAGAGTTTCATATGCTTTTCGCTCTTCATCCGGAATTTCCAGAGATCCTTCATCCGTAGAATCAAGGATTAGATTGATCGATCACGGCAGTGAAGTTCAATTCCATCATCCTTTTTTCCATCTTTTCCCACCGACGTAATGGCGGTACAAGCGGTAAGAGACGAAGTACATACAGTACCCAGAGGATGGGATTGTGTGATGCTCTACTCAAAACGGTGTCGTCACACTGCGCGCGCGCTGTGAACATCAACATCGACATCAAGTCTGCGTAAGTTGAAATGCATCGGTACGTTGGATGTAGCTTTGTGCTTTCGCTGTGGCATGAGAGATGGAAGTATGATTTATGTGACCGGGCTGCACAGATATTCTAGTACATACATATGTATGTATAGATTATGGCGGAGTAGTCTTCGAGCATGAAATTGAATGGGGATTTGGTGAAAATGGGTTGGAATTTGTGGCAGAGCATGTGCAGAACACCGCCGCAATATTCCCCGTACTTATCTTTGGTGGCGCGAGAGGCGTGATGAGGGACGGAAGAGAGAGGGAGAGGTTCAAGTGCGGAGTCGCTGTTTCTCCTGCACCGCCCGCGTTGGCGAAGAAAGCTACAAACGACTGGCGTTGACTGGTGTTGACTGCTTTTTCCCTGCTTCTGGGCCTCATCTCGGCCCTCTCCTCTCTCATCAAGCTCGTTTGCGGCTGAACTAGAGCGAGAGATAGGTGACAACATGCACTTAGGCACTTAGGGTAGAGATTTATGTACGGTGTAGAGTATCCTATGTGCGTAATATGGATTGAGATAGGATTATGAATTCAATGGCTCCCATCTCGGCTTGGCCGGAAACAATGGCAGATGGCAGATGGCAGATCAGACGAGACGAGACGAGATTCGATGCTAAACGTCAACGTCAAATCGCTCGTTCTGATGTGATGTATTCTGCGTAGTACTATGCGAACCCATTGTGCTTCGTTGTATGGACTTGTAGAGACCATTGTCATTGGTGGGACTTGGAGGCGTAGTATTATGTACTATGCAAGTATGCAAGTAGTATGTAGGTAAGGTAAGTCGCTCGTGTCGACTCGCGATAAACAATCACATCCTCGCTGTCGCCCTTGACCTCATCTCACTCGTTCATTCTCCGTCATCCTCTCTCTCTCACCGACAGAGTCCCCACATCGCAGGATTCTTCCCTTCAAAGAATTGTTCAAACATTCTCTTGACCCTATCAAATACACACTTGTACTTCATCAACTTCCATCCATTCATCCATCCATCGTTCATCCCATCTCCGTCCCCATATCCATCCCTAAGAAATATCGTTACCACTCTCCACCATCCTTTTAGTGAAAGTGATGCGACTGTTGGCATAAACGGCTGCGACCTTACCGTGCCGTGCGAGTCGGAAAGTCGGAGTCGGTGCAGAGTCAGAGTCAGAATCAGAATCAGAGTCAGTCGTCGATCCTCAGCTCAGATAAGCACAGCCAGAGCCACAGCCAGAGAGAGAAAAGAGGCAGGAAACAGAAAGTACAAAGTGCAAAGTGCAAAGTACAAAACACAAAGCACAGAGCACAATCCCACTCGCAAACATTAAGCAATGTCCCCAAACCCTTATACTCATCCTCCGAAGTCGAAGACGGCCAACAAAGTAAAACCAATCCTCAAGAAATTGACACAAAGTGAGAAGAGTTCCCTTGATCTGATGCGAGAGGATGGATACGATGCTCTAGGATTGGACTACGGGTCTGGCACCCGTTCAGCGAGCGACGTCGCCTTCAGTCGTACACATCGTAGAGCGACGAGCAATACATCGCATCTTTCAACAAACACCACCGGGAGCACTCATAATAGAGCGCAATTCGTACATCCCTTCGGTCAGAGACCTTATACCCCGCCTTCGCACTCCTATCAGGGATCCGCAATTGGTAGCGAGTACTCGACTGCTCTCCCGGAAGACGTGGAATCTCGACACTACAACAACAACACAACCACGCGCAGTGTTTCCAACCTCTCCAACTATACGCCTTCGCTGAGTGCATCCTCTCAGTTTGGCCCTCCTGCTCTCCGCCTCCAAACCACCTCGTCGTCGTCGCGACTCACCCATGGATCCAATACGGATCTACACTCCCCACGTACAATCAATTCACTCGATTACTCTTCTCCCTTAGAAAGTACCATGTCTCCCACATCTGCCTTGCGGTCCTCCATGGATCTGGGCTTCCGCAATCGAACCCGCAGCGAACTCGAAACCTTTGACCGTGCAGAAGCGGTACGTCGCGCGCGTCGCGAGTTCATTGAAAAGGAGAACCTCAAGAATGAAAAGGCGGCGCGCGAGGAACTTCGAGCACAGGAGAAGAAGCGCGAGAAGGAGGAAAGGGGCCTTCGCAAGAGCATGGCCAGTGACCGTTCAAGAACCAAGAGGTCATCGTCCAATCCTGTACTGGAGAAGATCGAGACCGGCTTCGGAGCTCAGGATTACAGCAATCCTCCATTGGAGGAAGAGGATGCATACACCGGTCCACCACAGAGACCAAAGCCTCAGCGAGCCTCTACGTCTACAAAGAAGCGAACACAGAGTGCCTGGATGCGATTCATGATGTGGTTGAGAACCCGATTCCTCAGATTGGAGAAGCGGGCCAGCAGATCATAGCCCGCCGTGACTGTGAAGATCGGCCAGTCCTCTTGCTTCATCACCAACCTCTTCATCCTCGCATACATAGTCGTCACATAAGACGGTACCAAACAGCACGTCAGTGCACACACACATACACCCACACTCGTTACAAAAATTTCAGGTTCCTGGCTTCACGAATCATCCTCATTACATCAGCGAAGGCGTTCCGGTTTGTTTCTCTCATACTGTACAGAGAGGGATTGGTGTTTTGCTATTTTTCTCTTCAGGATTTCGTGGATAGTCTATCGTTTTTTTCTTCAAGGGGGGTTAGTAGGATATTATAAGGGCGGTGCACTTTGAGCTCTGGCACATTTCCACCAGGCTGAGCGTCTTCCACTTTGGGTCCTGAAGCAAAGAAAGAGACAGAGAGCGAGGCATGGTCTTGATAACCCCAAGTCTACAGCATGGCAATAGATAGAGGGAAAGCATTGATTCTTTTTTCGACAAAAAGCTTGAAAGTGAGACGGAAGGATTGCGGAGCGGCATATGTCGTAATCGTAATAGTCGTAGTCGTAGTCGTACCTAGTGGTTGATTGAGAACGTGCACTGATGATGATGTCAAGTATCAATACATCACATCAATACAACACGCTCTCCCCTCCTTCTTCCAAATCCCCCGCATCCTCCACGATTTCCGGAAATCGACATGTGCTCACAGCTCAACAGCATATCCAGATATCGAGCATCAGCATCACTGGCTACCGATCGCGACCCAAGAACGGAATGCGCACGATAGCCCACTGTGAATCTGCGTCCATCTGTGATTTTCGCTGTATGTACCTGCGTACCTGCGTACCTGCATTTCCCCAACCGCATTCGGGTCCTTCTCCTGAGCATCTGGAAGCTTCGCAGGCTTCGCGAGCTTCGGCTTGCACGCCTGGCCCCTCCCACTGCCCTCCCCCTTCACCCTTCATCCCTTCACCGCGACTTTCCAACACGTCCCCACCCCTCGACTACACCACAGTCGTTCAAGCGCCTGTCATCCACTGGTCGTTCACCCCTTCTCCATCCCCACTTCAATCTCCCCATCGAGACATTCAGAGCTTCGAGACTTCAGGGCCTTCACTACGTACTGAGCCGTCCCTCCTGCCTGCCTGCCCGCCCGCCCGCTATCTCCGGAATCCTATCTGTTGTCTTTCCCATCTGTGCGCTGCGAATACCTGCATAATCTGTATTTCCGCGCTGCTTATGGCGATTCTGGCGATTGGCATGAGCACTGGCATGAGCATTGGTATTGGGATTGGGATTGGGATTGTGAAAGATGACTGTGCAGTAGAGTGGAGTTGAGTTGGCCTGGATTGGACCAGACTGGTGGACTGGATCAGACTTGGGCTTTTCCCCTGACGATTGAGCAGTCACAGTCGTCGTGCTGGATTTGTGTATTTTATGTTATGTACAGAGTACGGAGGAGATGCGTGACTTACATACTTGTACATGACATGCATCACGAGATGATAACACCCATGGTGCGAGTCATCCTCTGCTTTCCTCCTCTCGACTTACTTGTACTTGATCTTGATCCTCTCTCCGGTTTGCACCTTCGGCCTCTTCTGACCGACCTTCAACCTTCGACCCCTTCTCTCCCTCTCCCTCTCCCTCTCCCTCTCCCTCTCGCCCCCTTCCCCGGATTCTCTTTGTTCCCCGAACCTAAACTTAAATTCTGCCGGCTGTGCCCGCCCGCCGTGCTCGCTTGTGGTCAGGCGTCTTTTGCACTGCCCTCGCGGCCATTCGACGGGATAATACATACTGTAGGTACGAGGTTGGTCCTGTGCTCGTGCTCGTGCTCGTGCTCGTACTCGTGACTTACACAGCCACGCCTCATGAAAGCAGAGTATATAAGGTAGAGCCCTCCCCGTGAAGGCTTTCTGATGGGTGATTGTCTACTATTTATTGTCATCACGTGTATTTGTGACAAGACACAGGTGTGTGCTGCTGTTTACTGTTTACTGTTGTTTATTGTCTGCTGTCTGCTGTCTGCTGTGTTACACGCATCATCTCCCGTCTGTTTGTGATTCGATTAGATTAGATGCATTTGCTGGTCAGTGCCATGGACTAGAAGTCTACCCAGTACTGTCTACAGATACATTCTACTACCTGTCACTCCACTTCAATATTATCCATCACCTTGAGCTTCGAAGATATTTTGGGAAGACGTTCATCAGCCAGATTGAAACACGTTGGGAGAAAGAAGAAAAAGAAGAAAAAGAACTTTCTCTGCTTCTCCTGACCTTCTTCGGGCTCTGAGCTTTGCGCTGTGCTATGTGTGTTTTTGAGAACTTGAGCTCCAGTGTCGTCATACTTTGACTACCATCACGTTCTCTCATCGCTTGTTGACTCCGATCTAACGCTTACAATAAGGACAGCTTATATTTTCAACAACACAATCATCTCATCCGAATACCGCACATTGCTGTGGTGACTTCAGTTCGAGAAACTCAGCACCATGTGCTTCGGCTCCTTGAAGGGTGATAATCCAGCCCCACATCTCGATCAGGGCAAAGCTTCAAATGCCAGGCCAGTAAGCATATCCAGCAATAAAGAGCCAAAATCATCCAAAATGCCTTACAGGGGTGTCTCTGCTCCTTCTGGTCCGCCCCCGTCTCATGCAGGATACTCCGCACCCGCCGGTCCACCCCCAGGTCAACGACAAGAATATTCAGCACCATCTCAAACTCCCCAGCACGACTGGCAGACCGCCGTCCCAGATACCTCCCTTCTGCCACCTCCACCAACCCTGGGCCATCAAGCAAGCCCCACCAATAACGCCACAGAAGACGACGCTGTTCGTGGCGAAGCATTCTGCAAAGCCAACCCACTTACCGCACCACAGCCCTTCGACAATCGCTACTTAACGGACCTCGATACGGGCACCATCAGCTTGCGCGCACCGCAAGAATATACTGGTGATATCAAACCGCATGGCCACGGCGTGTGGAGATGCAAGACGAAGCCCAACGCCCCGGATTCCAGCCTTCTCAGCAACCTCCCACTGTACGTTGTCGATGCACATTCGCCCTTTCACACACGCCGGAACAAGACCATCTACTTCGAAGTGCGTATTGTGTCATCTGCCAGCAGAACAAAGGAAATTACCCTCGCACTCGGATTCGTTGCACAGCCATACCCCACATTCCGCCTGCCGGGCTGGGAACGTGCTTCTCTCGGTGTACACGGCGATGATGGGAGGAAGTATATCAATGATAAATGGGGTGGTAAGGATTTCACGGCTCCATTCAAGGTTGGCGAGACGCTTGGTATTGGGATGACATTCCGTCCAAAGGGGGGCAACGGTGATGCGTCACCTGAGTATGTTGATGCTGCGGCTATTGCTGCTGGTCGTGCGGAGGGTGGTCTTGATGTTGAGGTGTTCTTTACGAGGAATGGGGTCAAGGCTGGTGGATGGAACCTTCACGAGGAATCAGATGCTGCAGAGGATCTGAGTGTTTTCGGTCTTGAGGGTCATCATGATCTCTTTGCGGCTGTGGGAACTTTTGAGGGTGTTGAATTTGAGGTTGGTTTTGATGCTGGAGCACATAAATACAGGGTTTAGGTGCTGCTTCGAGTTCTGGTTTTGGAAAGGCGTTGCTGGTTTGCTTATTACTACGTTGGTTCTGGGACGAGGAAAATCTAGGGGGAGGATATCTGATCATGCAAGGCTCAATTGAGCCTTTCAATCACTTACTAGATCATCGCCAATTCCTCTCTCGTTATCATCCACCCCCTTTCCATCGGCAATGTCGAATCACAAATTCACGGTGGATTCCCATCATCAGTTGCATCTAACACATGAACATTCCCTACCTAAGGTGAACCCTCTACGCCTGATTCTCTTGAATAACCATGAAAAGACCGAGCAGGGAAATCGAAAGTCAGGCCACTTCACCGGGCAACACCAGCCTGGAAATGCTCTTGACAGGCGCAAGTCTAGGTATGCCATGCTTGTCATCCGTACTGCATAGGCATATCTCTGGAAGATACGTGGGTGGAGTGAGGCAAAAGCATTGGTGTATATCATGAGGTGAGGTTAGGATTGGGGGTGGGGGGATGTGGGAGTGAGGTGATGAGCGTGGTTGTAGTACACTCTCGAGCTCTGTAATTATTAACTGTTAACTATCAATTATCATATGTATATATGTATTAGAGCTAGTACAACTATCGAAAAAGTCTAACTATTAAAAATTCTATCAGGACTAATTATCACCTAGTGATCAAAAGCAACAGAGTTATCCCAAACTGTACGGTGATTACTTATACAACATTCGAACTCCAAAACCATCAAGAGTTGCACAATTATCCAGGGCCCCACAATCGTAAAGGTTTGAGAAATTATACCGATCTGAATAATTATGCTTCGCTCAACGATCATTCACAGCTGTACAATTGTTCAATCCCACACAATTGATCAAAGCCGTAGAATCACAAAGGACCACTCATCTCCAAAAGATCCATTATTGGAAAAAGGGAGGGTTTCAACCAACAAAACCTGGTAAAAAAAAATATTTAAAAACACTCCGAATCTCACATTTTATCCGGACTAAATGTACATGATACAAAGGGAAGAGCCCAGAGGCTATGAGCGGTATCTCAAATCATACAATCTATGAACATTTTGAATGAAAGAGCCTACTACCCCGCGCAATCGGCCCTATTCCTTCTAAACACCTCCCCTTTCACAAAATCAACCTCCCGACAACAGAAAAATCAACAGTTTAAGCGTTTCTGCTCATGTCGTTTCTTACACGGTTGTAATCTAAGAGACCCTCAATTGAGCCAACAGCGCTGATGGCGATATCCTGATCCCAAAGCTTCTTCTGGGCGAATGCCATAACGTCCTTCTCGGTGATGGCGGAAACGGTTCTCTCAATCTCCTCTGGACCCATACGGCGACCGGTGGTGATGATTTGGCGTCCAATGTCCTCGGCAACGGCGGTGGTACCGTCAAGGGAAAGGAGGATGGAGGCCTTAAGCTGGGCCTTTGCGCGCTCGACCTCGGCTTCGGTAACGTTATAGGAAAGGCGGGACCACTCGCGGAGGGTGAAGTGAACAAGATCATCAATGCGGGTGAGCTTATCGGTGACAAGGTAGATACCCCAGAGACTATAATCGTTAGCGTCGGACGTAAAACATCACAAACTTTCAAAAAACTTACCCGGTGTCGCTGTACGAAGTAGAGAAACTCATGAAGCTGTTGGCCAAGTCGTGCTTGTGAATGAATCCACTAAGCTTGCTACCCATGTGTGGGGCATTGCCCATAGCCTTGTCCCAGTTACCGACAATTGCCTGAGTGACCAAGGCAGTGAAGTAATCGTCATCCTTCCAGGATACACCCTCGACAGCGATGGCAATGTTGGCAGTTGGGATGGTATCGTCACGAATACGGACCTCGGAGCCGATGAACTCTGGCTTGGCCTTCTGAGCAGCGACCATGGCGGAAGAGGCGGAAGTGATTGGAGCAGCTGGGAGAGTACCGAAGTACTTCTCAGCGAGCTCAACAAGCTGGTCGTGTGGGACACCACCGGCACCGACAAGGACCATGCGGTCAGCAGTGTAGTTGGTCTTGATGTAGTTGGCGAGGTCATCTCTCTGAATGCTCTGGATGTTCTCGGCTGGACCCAAGATAGTACGTCCAAGTGGTTGACCTTGGAAAGCGGTGGCGTGCAAGTGGTCGAAGACAACCTCCTCCAATTGCTTGTCAACCTCCTCTGACTCTCTCAAAATGACATCACGCTCACGCTCGATCGCTGCTGGCTCAAGCTTAGAGTTCTGAAGAATATCGGAAAGAATGTTGACAGTGGCGGGAATGTCAGAGTTGAAGGCCTTGGCGTAGTAAACGGTGTTTTCGCGCTTCGCAAGTCAGTCGATGTCCAAATACCCTTATATCCCATCAGATACGTACGGAAGTATATGCGTTGAGGTGACCGCCCATGTTCTCAATCTCGAGTTCCAATTGATGTTGAGTTCGGTTGCTGGTACCCTGTGTCCATCATCAGCAGCCAATTCGTCTTGATGCATCGTATAATTGCACATACCTTGAAAGCAAGATGCTCCAAGAAGTGTGCAGTACCATTGGTCTTGTCGGTCTCAGCCCGGCTTCCGGCATCGATCCAGACACCAACGGTAGAAGTCTGCGCCCATGGAGAGTGCTCTGTGGCAATCTGAACGTTGTCAGCAAGTCAATTCGCTCAATCGCAACAAGAATTGCAAGCGCATACCGTAAGACCGTTGGAAAGAGTTGTGCTTTCAGTCTTGACGCCGTTCTTGTTTACGACAGGAGTCGCAAAGCCTCTTCTCATTGGGCCCAGACCGCCGAAAGCAGCGCGGCTTTTGAGACCCTGAGAGAGGTTGAGTGCTAACCGCCGGGACGCCATGGCGATTGTGATGTATGAGAGGTATTTGCGGTGGGGAGGAGGATGGAATTGGTGTGTTGAAGAAAGCTCGCAGCTACAACAGGGCAGTCGTCGAGGCGGATTACGGGATTGTCAGTCTTCAAGCTCTTTCGTCCACTCACGGTTCGCCTAATCCCAGTGTAAGCAAGCGGCTCTGCTCGACGAATCAGAGCGTCGGAGTTCGGTTATACGCTTCATCACCCATGCCGAGATCGACCTCCGAGCTTTGGATAACCTCCTTCAACAACCATTTTGTATTCTGTTTACAGATCGGATTACAGCTCATCATGGCCTCAATTGTTCGTCCTTCAATTCTCAGGCAGACCTGCCGTACGGCTGCTTCCAAGAGCACATTCACCACCAAGGCCGTTTCGAACTTCCCCGCATTCTCTAAGCCAGCATCATCGATTCTCTCCCAGCAGACCGAATTCACCCGACAGGCTGCTCCAAAGAACACAAGAATCGCCGCTTTTCATGCCACCAGCAGACAAGCAATTCTTCCACCATTGCCACGTACGTATATAAATTATATGCGCATAGAGTATAGAAATGATCGCTGACATTTATATTCCAGAGACCATCGACGGAACCGGTATGTCGCTCACGTGTGATTGGATTGAAACGGTAAACTGATGCGTGTCATAGCCAACGATCCAGCCCCAGTTCCATCACCAAGTCCTTCACACGGTTCTTACCACTGGACCTTCGAGCGTCTTATTTCAGCAGGTCTCATTCCACTGACGATCGCTCCATTCGCTGCGGGCTCCCTTAACCCGCTCACCGACGCTGTCCTCTGTGGAACTATCCTCATCCACTCACACATCGGTTTTGAGGCTTGCATCACCGATTACTTGCCAAACGGACGTATTCCAAAGACCCGAAAGGCCTTCGACTGGGGCTTGAAGGCTGCCACTCTGTTGGTTGGTGTTGGTCTTTACGAGTTCGAAACAAATGATGTTGGCATTACCGAGGCTATCAAGAGAATCTGGAAAGCATAAATTCTGTGGATATGAACATGTTGGGTTATAAAGACCTTGTACTTAGTTTTATTGATCAGCGGCGTTTTCAGAATACATATTACGTTGCAATCAAGATGAATACTTCGGCAGCATTATAGTTCTCTGTATCCATATCCAAGCTATTGTGGTACAAGTTCCGTCTTAATCCATAGATATACCGTTATTCGCTTGTACTAATTGACAACAGGGAGGGACTCATGGGAAATAATCAGGTGTGGCTATAACCACTTTAATGATCACCTATAAAAGAGCGCAGCACCTGGCTTCATTTGGCCTCATCATACGTACGGTATGAGCAGTAAGATTTTTTGAAACCCTGAATTTGTGTCAAGCAGCAAGCCAGAAGAGCAGTTCAGACCTTTTCGCTTTGCAAACAAGTGTTGCACAAGAAAGCGCGTACTTAAGTCCCCGGATAATACAGAGTTCGATGACGAGTATAAAGGCTTGTTATACCTTGCAAGATATTGAAGCATGCAAAGTTAATTCGCCGTCGCTATTGCATGAGTGATCTCACAACTCTTGAACCCGAGTCAAACACTTGTATAGCCAACCAAAATCTCAAGTGAACATCATATCGTTTCAGCCTTAAGATTCTAAACCTGCATGCTTGCCTACATAACCATTAGCAAAAGCACAAACCAGAAAGTCCATAAGTTTGAGCAAAGCACCGGTAAAGAAACCTGCAAAAGACCAGTCAATGCGCAGGACCTCCGAGTCGGTCGTTTGTGTTGCAGAAAACCCTTTCAGGGTTTGCTTTTTGGAATTAGTTGTTAGGGGTTAAATACATGTTATTTACCTTTCCAACTTTCAGTCATAGGTGAGGGAACCCACCACTGCAACAGAGGCTATTGCATGCAGGAAATGTGGCTATTGGCAGTATAGCATTGTCTGAGCTTACACATGTGAAGTGTTGGTATTCCACAGGTGTCAAGTGGCACATCGTCAAGTGCCACCACATTGAAGCTGTTCCTGCATTTGAGATACCACACGCAGCTAGCCATCCATCTCATGCTCATCGCTTGGCTGATAAATTGTGATGATAACGGTAATATACAACGATGCCAAACTTCGACGAACACGGAACTCAAGCCAAGGATTTGAGTTTGTTTACATGCTCGACAGCCGCCGGATTTCTAGCTTTCACTG
The DNA here is from genome assembly GCA_022609375.1 of Xenosphaeropsis pyriputrescens. Classification (NCBI taxonomy): domain Eukaryota; kingdom Fungi; phylum Ascomycota; class Leotiomycetes; order Phacidiales; family Phacidiaceae; genus Xenosphaeropsis; species Xenosphaeropsis pyriputrescens. The sequence goes on from JAGKQE010000051.1 coordinate 109,745, forward strand.
ATATCCATTCCATCTGCGAAGTCTTTCTCCTGCAGGTATAGCTCAATTGGTAAGTAAAACCTTGAGACTAAGCAGTCAGATTGTAAAGCTTTCATCGCCTGCCATTGCTAACAAAACCTCGCATCGCGTATGCACGTCACCATTGGAAAGTTCAAGAAGCTATAAGATTGATCTTGGACTCCTCTATAGTTGTGTTAGCAAATATGTTTTTTTTTATACACTAGCTAGTGATAATACCAATGACAATAAGTAACTGCTAAATATAAGGGCATATAATATGTTAAACGACAGAGATGGAACTAAGGCCCAATTCCACTGTATGTGCTCTAGCCACTGGTATATGAGTAGAAACATGTAGCTTTGAATAGATTTGTAGGAACTTATTAAGAGTAGTATTCTGCAGAAGATCATCGTGTAGGACAGAGAACGGAAGGCCAGTTCTCGGTTGGCACTATAAGTGTTGGTTGATTGGGAGGATAAACTGATGACTTAAGGTGGACCGAAATAAATCCACTTGGCCATAATCATTTACCAAATCGCTAGAATGGGGGTTCAGCAATGAGATACTGATATCGCTCATCACAAGCATGCGCTCAACACAAGTCGTCTGAATATCGTTTCAGTCAATCACACATGGTTCACACATCTTCAGCGTTGCGAAAGCGAAAGACATTCGATTCCCGACACCAACCGCTATGCTACCTATGTATACAACCCCTAGACCAAACAACGCCAAACCAAAAAAAACGCACACGAATTGGGTATAAAGAACACAACCCAACTCAACAAAAGATGCCAAACTCCTCTAAACCATTGAATCTCGCCCTCCAACCAAAGCTATGAAGAATCGCCTCATCAGGATCCAGTGATGTTGAAGCCCGCTCGCTTTTACTATTTCTTGTCATCGCTGTCCTCTCGCTCAAGCGCAATGCCTTTGATGCCCGTGACGATCTCCGCGTCAACATCGTCAGTTCGCTGCTGGCTCCTATCACGACGGGCGTGCAGCTCAGGCAGCATCAGGTTCCGTGGCAAGTCTCGTCGAGACTCGTCGGTTTCATCGGTGCGAGCTTGCTCTGCTTGGAAGCCCGGGTAAGGAGTACCTTCATCATCGCCCTCATCCTCGGAGCCTTCGCCGTCTTCAAGTATCGTACTCTCACCCATGTCGCCCTCCACCTCCGTGAGTTCCCCTTGTTCCTCGTCGTAGCTGTCGCGAGAGATGTAGCTATCGCCCATATCACCAACATCTTCATCGCCCACTTCACTAGTCGCATCCTCTTCTTCCTCATCCCCCTGGCCATCCCTATCATCATCTCCGTCTTCAGAGCCAGAGAAATCATCCAGGTCAAGCGGGTTGTCTCTCCAATATGTGAAATCCGTAAACTCCTCGCCACCACCTGCAACCAGCATGCCTACGGGCGGAAAGTAATGGTCCACAACCTCCCTCATATTGACGTAGCTGAGCTTTAACTTGTTCAAACTGAGAAGGTCCAAGCTAACCTCCGCGTAACTGTTGATTGTGAAGATACGATTAGATGGAATGCTCACGGAGCGATAACTGAGCGCATCTGTAAGACGGTTTCCAAAACCGGCGTAGAATGGCGTGGCACCAGGTCCAAAAAGATTCTTGATATCACGTAGACAGGCCATTTTGAAGACTTCCGGCTTGCGGAGATATATTTCGCGACGGAGAGCGGCGATTGTGCGATCTGGAGACATAATTGTCGGCCCCTTAGGTAGCTTGTAGCTTTCTTGGACAACTCCATTTAGATAAGCTCGTGTGGTATCTGCTTGACCTACAGATCTAGATGTCAGGTACATAATATTGTATCCATTAGCAACAATCTCAGTGTAGAGCTTTGCAACACCAATATGTGTCCAGTCACGTCCAATCATGTTCAGCACGTGACCAAGGGCATCGGACTTCGTGATGGTACCATCAATATCAGAGATCACAATAGGTACATTGTATTTCCAGAGGTACATGTATGCACCGCAGGTTGCTCTGTTGACGGTAAAGCTCATAGGATTACCTCCTGGTTTCAAGTTCAGGGCTTTGAGTTGGTCACTCGTCAGGCGAAGCGTCTTGGCATAATTGCGGTTTGGATCACCGGCGCTAGTATTGATACCAGGTGGGGTAGTCGGTGGGGTTTCGAGACCTGGTCCTGCGTCCGAATCTGCACGACGGTGGTTTGGAACATCTTCAGTATGGGTAGTGTCACTGCCATTATCGCTATGATAGCCTGGATCAGATGCCGCATCACTGGTCAAGACCGAGGAGGGAATACCAGCCAAGGCTGCGCGTTGACTTGCGGCTTCTTTGGCCTCTTCGCTGCTGTAGATCCATAGGTTTCCATTTTCGTCGGCTCCAATTAACGCCCCAATATCGTAGTTTCCCTCCAGTTCCTCTGACAAGATTTTCCGTGCAATGACTTCGGCTCTCAGTGCGTCATCATCGCTACTCTTGTAGCCCGTCATATCAAGCATCAAGTCGCCTGTCTCGGTGACTTGCGATGGAATGTTTGACATGGAGAGTTGCTTCGAAAGCGCCATAGCCCTTTCAATGGCTTCCTTTGTAGGTAATGGTGGTGGACTGGCCGATCTTTCTGTGGTATCGGAGGGACCATCATGCGAAAGTGTCGGCGTCATAGATCGTGTTTGCCTCTCTCGATGGCTGGGTTCGTCATAGGTAGTTGAGGCTCGGGCTTTGGCCGAGAGGGGCAATATCTCGTCGGTATTGGGTCGTTCGATAGATGGAGCTGCCCAGTCTGCGGACATGGGCCTTGTCAGAAACTCTGGAGAGGCAGAGAGAGGAGTGAAAGCAGCTGCTATCTATTAGTGGAGCTCATGGTGACATGTCCAGGTAAACATACATAGATTGCCACCTTTCGAATCCCCCTTTGTAAGGACACTAGGTCCGGGTCTTGCTCCAACACTGGCTTTCCTCTCAGTTTCGAGGTCAAGGAAGTCGGGCTCAGAGAGACTGGTAAGGTCGCATCCATCTGTAGGTAAGCTCGAAGGACTGGATGCTGGCGATACCAGCGGCGACGTTTGTAGAGCCTCAGGAATAGTATCGCTTGTTTCAAAGACGAAGAAGGCCTCTCCACCTTCGCCGAGCTTCATAGCATAGTCCTGCTTAGCATCATTGACTCGGAATTCCACCTTTTTCTCATATGGTCGCAATAAAGAGAACTTCCCGAATCGGACGTGAAACGGGGAACACGCAAGTGATCCGTCTTCCTGCTCAACGACAATGACATCGATGGCTCCGCTGAGTGTTGCTGGGTTGATGGAGTTCCATGTCTTGGAAACTGATCCGCTGATGCTCCTCACGTACTGCATGGCCCTGGTTTGCGCTCAAAACAAAAAAGCTCTAGAGGCGCGGAGGCCAGGTCTTCGAAAAGAGCGATGATTTCTAACTGAGGGTTGTCTTGTGGAGTTGAATAGATGAGGAGTGGAGGTATTGTCTATTGATGAGGGTTGTAGTTGGAATGTCCGAGGTAATTTACTGGGTTGTTGTTGATGATGTAGAGCTAGCGATTTGAGAAAGTCGGAGGCGTAAGCAAAGACAGCGAGCGATTGATGATGACGGCGATTCGGGCGGGCATGTGAGAGAGGATTTATTAATGCATGATAAATAATATTTGGCTTGCAAAAGAGTGACAGTTCAACAACGAGAGGGATGAAGAAGAAGAGTAGGAGAAGAAAGAGAAGAGAAGAGAAGAAGACGAAGAGGAAGAAATAGGAAGCTGAAGGATATTCAGGACTACTCGTCTCGTCTCTCTTCGTATAGATTTTATTACGAATTATTTTGATCGATCTTTATTTTTATTTTTATTATTATTTTTGGTTGGGGATGATGGTTGTTGGGAGGCTTGGGGAATGGGCAGATAATAATACTGGGGATCTATTTAGTACTTTCTTTACCTTACGTCTTACCCAGGTGCACCAGTGTGTACAAGTAGCTCCTCGTCTTTGCTTTGGTGCTTGTCTCTGCTTGCCTTTGCTTGTCTCGTCGGCTTGCCCAGCCTCTTGCGAGCCCAAGCACAAGCACAAGCACAAGCACAAGCAAAAGGAGCAGGCATTACGACGTTAGCATCGTAAACAGCCTCGGAAGAATGAAGAACGAAGAGACAGACAGATAGGAAGACAGAAAGACAGAAAGAAAGAAAGAAAGAAAGGCGCCAGACTGTTGATGCCCAGCCCTTCTCGTCTCTTACTCCGAAGATAGGTAATATCCATCACCTTTCACGTGCAAATGAACAAATTGACAGCTCTATAGCTTACTTGGAGACCCGACGACATTTTGTTGGTAAACAATAATCATCTTGTCTTGTTCATACTCCAAAGCTATGAAGAGACGTTCAAGACTCTTCCAACCCTTCATCGGCTGGACCAGCAGATGTGAGATGTACACAGCAACTCCCTATAGAGTACGTAAGATACTGCAAAATACCATAGCAGAATCGCAGAACTCCTGTCTTGAAATAGTCTCAAAAATAGGACATCACACAAGACACAATCTCGAGTCTTTCGATACTCCACCACGATCCATTCGCCATAGATGAAAGGCTTTCGGATCTTCCTTGGTGTTTTACCCTTTACCTGGACGTCAAAGTGTTCGAGGGGTGCTCTCACTCGTGCTCTTCTCTCGTTTTGGCCCAGTGTACCAGGTATTGGCTTGACTTGGAGCAAATCCTCCCTGATTCGTGTACCATACGGCCATGAGTACCATACTATTTTTATATCTCCGAGAGCCACAGCCGTTATATACTTGGCGACGTTGATACACTACATACGTACTGTTCTGCTTGACTGGATCCTCACGTGCAGCAGCATTACCATGCACTGTGAAGATGCTCCTCATCCTTTGATCCATCGCGCATGGAGAACAAGCTTCTGCACCTGACATCCAAGGCCTCGCCTCTCATTATTTGGATCTGGTAACGAAATCTGGGGCTACCCGCTGTGTATCCATCAACCCCACCAAGGACACACGACCTCCTTGATGGGAACCTTGTTCAATAAATTCCCTTTCCACACCGGTCAATACAACGTTGTTCAAAAGCTTCTCCTAAGCCCCCAGGTAGTTTAAAGGGATAGAACTCTAGGACCCATAATCGGGCTCGTGGTAGATGTCAGATGATAAGAGAGGAGTGATAACTCAGCAAATACAGGACATGGCATTTACAAGCAACAGCTATCTTCTCCTTTTTTGTGTTTGTTAGACTAGTAAGGGGAAGAATAAATACAATGTAAAGAATAAGGGAGTCTTCACGTGCTTCTTGTTCGAAGATATCGATGTAGCTTTGAGACCATGGACAGTAGAATGGGGGTTGGGATCACATAATATTACGATGGGGCATTGCGCCTATTTATGTACGTAGTACGTACAAGCTTTATTTGTACATAAACACAAATGCACTTCTACGAGCGAGCAAAGCAGCGATATGATTTTCAATATCATTGGAAGTTTCGGCCTTTGTTGCAACTTACAATGGGCTTGTTGTTAAATCAAACTCAACTCAATGCGATTAGCTTATGTAGAAGCAGATGTTGTCTAGAACTATTCGTGCTGTGTATTTATGAGATCTGACGTAACTGTCTTCTACCTTGGAAATAAAATCCAAGATTATACATGTCAGTTCTTTTTTGCTGAATAAATATACAACTTGCCCCATCTCGATTGAAACTTGAAGCAAGGAAAAGAGATACGGCTGTTTTCTTCAAGTGGGCAACATACAGCCAGAGTTATGCTTCTGGGTATACTTTGCTCAGTTGATATCCCTATGGATAGCTCGGTGTATGGACCGGGCTTGTTTCTGATATATCAAGAATTCACATAGTAGCTACGCATGGAATTCCTAAATCAAAAGGACCAGGAGCTCCTTCCAGATCTCTGTGAGGATAGGGTGTGGCCATCTCTCATTGTGCCTGTATTAATAATTCCCATCGGGGATATATCAGTGTTGTGCATTTTGAGTGTAAATTTGAGTGTACGCCTCTTTTCAACCGTGGAATTTTCTTCCAGGTAGGCATTAATTTGGCATTTATTGCCTCGAGGTACCTTTTAGATACGCTGAAGCATCAGGACATCGTTGCAATTGCTTCTCATCATCTGCCACTCACTGTCAGTGCCTCTTTATCACGTCAATCTCACTGCTGACTTGATAACGCTGCGATGTACTTACATAACTCTATTAAGCACTTCACCACAAATGCAACGTCGAAGATGGCTGACTGTTGTCTTCTCTGCTGGTGCGCTGGGCGACGTTCGCGTGTGAGCAAGGAGCACGACTGTTAGCCTTACGAGATTCGGGCTATCCAGATATTCCCACACCCCACCTCACATGCAGACACGCTAAACACACTCCTCGCTGCCACACTCCTCATCCACTGCCGACGGAAAGGCTCTTTCTTCCCTGTCGCTGCTTGAGAGAGCTCATTGGCCAGCAGTGACGATCAGATCCACTTCCGATATTGCCTGACCTGTAGAAACTACAGCGCACGCAGGATTCTGCTGTTACTGCTAACAGGAACTAAACCGGCCATGTTTGGCTGTCCGTTGCGTGCAACTTCATCTTGTCTTGATAACCTTCGCGGCTGTCGCGTCGTCCATCCTCATTATCCTACCAGCACTTCAGCTATTCTGCATGAACGCTGCCACTTATTACGCTGAACTCATCGACTGGTTGCTGAGCCATGTCACCGACACTGACATGTTTCTCCTACAGTCTGCTGTGACTTGCGGCGCTCTGTTCTGGTGAGTCGAAAGACCTCACAAGACAATTCTTTTCACAATCGCACCTCTCGCAGCACTACTAACGAGTACTTTGTCAACAGGCTGCTACACCGCGCATGGCTTACGCTCTGGAAACCCGTTCCTGAACTTATAAGCATCTTAGGTGTGGATGTGCCAGATGCGCCGGAAGTATCGCTCGCGGGAATCAAAGCCGATGCCGTCACTCTACACTGGTCACGACCGAGCGCGCACAAACCAGTCGTCAAGTACTTGATACAGGTGAATGGCGTAAATGGTGAGTTGGATTGTCCTTCTGCCTATTTTTTGGTATGCTGATGGTGTTGTGCACAGTTGGAGAATCTTCACGACTTGAAACGGCGATCACCGTCACCGGCCTAAAACCCGGTCACTTTTACAACGTTCGAGTAATAGCTGTGGGAAACAACAACTTCCAGGCTGGTAGTCGGGTCATCAGATTGAGAACCTATGGCCGTGATGGGCGACCTGAACTTGGCAACGGGCGCGTGCCCTCCAATCTTTTAATCGAGAAGCCACCAAACGACTCCGCGGCGGACAGCGGCGAGGAATCAGTGGCTATACGAGGCCATGGGGTAGGCATTGAAGCGGCTACGGTCCAGGAAGGCAGCCATCCTATGGCTCGCGAACGAAGTGGGGGCTACCCGGGTCCGAGGAGGAATACTGGGGCTCGACGGCACTCGCCCTCAATCGACCAAGGCCCTTCTTCCTCTGCCAAAATGCCTGAGGACTCTATGCAACAGCTAGCAGACAGGCTGGACGCCATACGTTCTGACACCGATGATGCAATTTCACAGGTTGCGAAGGATGCTGAGGATTACAGGCAACAGATGAACGATCTGATTAAAGAGCGTGACGAGAAGAGACAGATTTTGAGAGAGAAGGAGGAAGCCAGCGAAAAGCTGAAGAAGGATGTCCACAATTCCGAACGTGCCAATCGTCAAGCACAAACACGTAAGAGCCAGAAAGAGAAGGTGTTAAAGGACAAGCAGGCGGAGCGCTCAAAAATGCAGAGCGACATGGTTCAATGGAAACAGGAAATCCGAGAAATGCGCGAGGCGCAAGAAAAATGGGAAAAGGAAAGTCAAGATCGTGAGATCGAGATGGAGGAAAAGACCCTTGAAATCCGCGAGAAGATACAAGAGGCACAGGCATCCTTGACTGCTATGGAGGAGGAGATCCGTGTCAAGGGACTCCAAATCAAGGCTTTAGAGGAAGAACGTCAATACTTGCCAGGTGCGCAGGATGACGAAGAATCTCGAAGACGAGATGCAGAGGAGAGATATCAGGACAGCGTTTGGGACCAGAAGCAGCAAGATCTTATTGCACAGGTCAACAACCAATTCATTCTTTGCCGACAGCTAGAAATCGATATTCAGAAAGCAACTAACCTCAGTGCGGAGTATCGAGCCAGACAGCTTGCCAACCCCCTTTTGTACCAAAGCAGTTCTTCGGGTGTGGACTTCGATATGGCCAGTCAGAATCCCCCTAAACAACGGAAACTACGAAACCGGAAATCTCGCACAAATACAATGGACACTCCAGTCAACACACAGACATCTGAAATGCCATTCCCCAATGTCAACGCATATGCCAATATGGGAATTAATACCTCCCAGAATTTCGCCGCAGGTCCTTATTTCGACATGACTAGCAATGCTGGCACGATGTTATCCTCATTTGAGCAATCTGGCATGAGTGAATCTGACTTCCGAAGTTTGACAGATGGTGCGCCTCTGAGTCCGACAGCCACCAGTCTTCTTCCGGCAGAATTGTTTACGGATGATGAGCCAGGAAGCCCACAAATCCCAACTTCGATGCCTTACAACCCCAATTTCCCTCTGCATCGGCCTTACGACATGGAATCTCAGTCTCCTGATTCGTCGAGTCGTTCGGCAAGTCTTATGTCTAGTCCTCAGGTTTCTCACAACAACATCTATGGACCTCCTTTCCACGACAACAACAGCGATGGCGATCGTGGCTCTTTGAACTCATCAGGTGCAAACCATGGTGGGATCGGTTCTACAAGCAGTCCAGGACCTCAACAGCCGGGTGGAAGATTTCTTGGAGGAATATTCGATTTTCAACGTCCACGTGGGAAGCAAATGCAGGATGATGGGTTGGCATTTGGTACTCTTAGACTCGGCCAAAGTCAATCGTTTCCACGAGAATTCAACACTACAGAGCCTCAACCACCTCGACCTCGCCGAACAAGTTTCTCGACCGGATGGAACTCTCTCACCTTTCTTGGAAGAAATGCAACAGCAGGAGGAGATGTCGTTGAGGGAAACGGTCCAGCTCCAGCCCGGAATGGAAATGCACGACGTCGCCGCGCCTTCAATATGTTTTCTTCCAACTTTGACGATTCCCACCCTTTGCATCCTGAGCGCGACCCAAGCAGCCCACGTCCAGCATCTATTGCCTCCGATCTTCCGCGTCCTTCGACGGATAGTGCTAACTTTGGTTGGCCAGCCGTTGATAATGGAGTAATCAATCGTAACTCACCACTTGCAACAAATTGGTCCATCAACAACAGTCAGCCATGGTCACGTGCTCCATCTCGCCGGCCCTCCCTCACTCATAATAACTCTTCATCATTAGCTACAGGCATCGCTAGCGAGGATGACGATTTTCTCCCTCCAGGCAGCGTCAACAATCAGTCTTCTCCCCCGCCCGTTGGTGTCATCGGTACTCGGCCTTCATCCAGCCACACTAAGCCCGTGACACCAAAACTCAACCCCGCCGCTCCGACCTTCAAGTTCCTCTCCGGACGTTCTGGCAGATCCGAGAGAGAAAGCGGCAAGGGCAAAGGCCGAATTAGAGACAGAGACTTCTACTCTCCCGACTCCCGCAACTCAATGGACGATCCCTTCCCACGGGACAGCTCCTCGCCGACCGACACGCGTAAGAGTAGAGACAACCGCTCCATCCGCACGCAGGACTCCATTGCCGAAAGTCACGAGAGCCTCAGCGAAGTCATCTCCAACACGCCCTCCTACGAGCCTTCATCCTCCGCCAAGGAAGCCTCCTTCAAGCAGCTGTTCCGCAAAGGCTCCTCGAGCAAGTTCTCCTTCACCTCGAAGGGGAGCTTCTTCGGCGGGAAGAAAAGTACCGGCTCTGGCGCGAATTCCGAGGGTAGAGGGAGCGTACAGGGAGATATCGACGATGATGAGCTTGGCAGAAGTTTTGACTCTGTGAGTGCTAGTAATAGTAGTCCTGCCGGCAAGGAGAGAAACCGGAGCATTAATTGGGGGCGATTGGGCTTCAACAAGAGAAGGGAAGGTGAGGAAGATGAGGCGATTTGATATTGGGGCTTGCGATGTTAGTTTGAATGGATGCTTTGTTGCGCGTTTGAGCTGTGAGTCTTACTCTGAATCTGTGAGCTCTGGTTGTGAATGATGACGACGAGGTCAGTATTATGTATGTGACATTGAACTTCCAAAATGCTTGTAAGTTGCTGGTTTGTCGAAATTTCTTCAGTCTTCTTCAAATTGCCGGTCTCTCTTACTCTTGTTTACGCGAGAAGCTCTTGCCTGTGCCTCTTGCATTTTTATCGACCTTGCAAAATATTATATCTGGGCACCAATCACCATTAAAGAGCTTCTGGTGGCTGCAGAGTGACCAGTAATGTCATTGCACATTGAAGCAAGGCGGAGTTGGGGTGAGATCCACGGCCGGCATCTTATCTGTGTTGTACTGGGCCTTCAAGCAAGGATTATTGGGCTGATTCTTTACGAGGCTGGAATATTGTACTGTGAGACGCGGACACTGTAAGACGCAGACACTGTAAGATGCAGACTGATGCTGAGACTCACGTGAAGGAAGCACCATAGGTACCAATAAAATATGTATCTACATAGCCAGTCGCCCTCCACGAGATCTGCCTTCACGCGGTGGAGGGTGTTAGTAACTGCTCTGCAGTGAAGCTAAACAATCTCATAAGCACAAGAAGGATATTGGGGAGCTAGAGCGAAGGACTGGTGGACTGGCTGGATTTCCTGTGTTTGTTGGATTCGACTTGCTACGTGTTACTAACTCCCAAGTCAACTCAACTCTACTCAACTCTTGATCAATAGAGCACTTTTGACTACCCACCTCTTTTATAGGGCTTGATGCCTATCCACTCGATCAAAAAACACTATACCTATACATAGGTAGGGGGCTCCTTAGGGGAGAGGGAGGAGGATGTTTTCTTTTGTTATATGGCTAGTAGAACTAGGTTTTTTGAAATCTTTGCCCAGTTAGGAGATACTAGAATGGGATAAGCGGCCAACATTCTTGGATCACTAAACTTGGATAAGCAATAGGATAGCTTATAAGACCATTGGTCTTGCATAGCTTAGGAATTAATCAATCAATCACAGCCACAGTCTCAGCTACTTACTTCTTTCCGCCTGTTCAACTATTATTTCCTGCCCGAATGTTTCGACATATAATCGGTCAGCTTATAAAGAGGAAGCATATCTTCCCAGTTCTCCTCAAAATATTTAACCTCAGCAATATCAAAACCCCTTTGTAGCTGCAGACATATTTTATGAGGAACTTCTAACTTTCTACATACTTCCCTGGAAGTTTTTCGAAAAACAATGACAGGTGAGTAACTCATCTGGAATCGACGTCACGGGACCTCTTAAATAAAGCTGAAGTCCTACAGACTTTAGACACAACAGCATCTCCATCGATACAATCATCAATATCATTTTTGGGGTCCTTGCAACAGCTCTCGCAGCACTTTCCGTCCTCATCGTGTGGTTGAGTTTTCGAGGTGCAAGAAGATATGATGTGTCCGATGTCAGCATGAGTATGCCAGATATAACTGACTCAAGGCTTGAATTGTTTTGTTGTTTTCAGCTGATTATCTTTCCAGCTGCTGAAGACCAAGGTATGGAGTTGGGGAGTTTGGGGGGTGATTTGGAGAAAGACTTGGAGGAAGCGCATTGAGGGAGTATATGATAAGCATATGCCCACTTGAAATTGGAGGAAGGGTGTCTTCAAAATCCACGTGCAGATGGCATTTCAAAAATTGGATAAAAATGTACAAGAAGCAAATCCTACGTCCGCATGATATACGAGATTTGTGGTGATAGCAACTGTCTTGAAACTAAAAGGCGCGAATACAAGGGCCTGCTCAACTTCGGAAGTTTACCCTTCTATTTGGACATTTGAGGCTTTGGAAATCTTGCCTAGTAATTAAGGTATGGATACATGCTCGGCTATTGCAGTGTAGCATAACAAGTATTCTACAACTTGGGGCGTGAGACTTAGTGAAGTAGTACACCCTATTGGCCTTGTACTCAACCCTCCCCGGTATTTCTGTACACTAGGTAAGTATAGGTTGATAGAAATTACATACAATCATGACCTGCCTAGCGTACAAAAATACTAGGGAGGGTAGAGTAGCAATCTACCTTGCTATATATATCTGTCACCCTATAAAGCCTATAGCTTATAGGTAACATTTTATATACAGACTGCTTAAGGTAATACAAAGAATAATTCTAGGCTTTTAGTTAAGACATATATAAGGTGCTATTTAATCAATATAACTACGTATCCAAAAATATAAATCTATTATAACTGTTATCTATGTTTTTGTCACTACCAGCCTGCAACTGCTCCACCTCCTTTTGTGTCTTCTCATCAAACGAACCCTCACCGAGTGCAAAGCCGAGCCCTTGTTCGTCAGATGTGCTTCGGCCGGTATACAGGGCCTGGTTACCAAGATAATTTTATGAAACGAATGTTGAGTGGCATCGAGACTAGGTCTGAGTGCAGCTGGAATCAGACGTCGTGAACTCGGACCTGGACCGGCCTGCAAAGGAGTCCACTGCCTCGAAGCGGCTCAGCAATGGCTCGCTCGAATGGCGCGAAGTAGTAAAGGCGGGTGGCTTCCGTATGCACTTGGCCCGGTAACGCGGGGAAGCACTGATGAGGCCGCCAACGGCAAGAGGATGGTAGTCGTCACAACGTGTGCAATTCGCATGCTAAAAAGAAGAAGTGACAAGTCCCGGTAGATTTAGATATGTACAGTAATGTGTTCTTAGTCGTCCATTGTTCAAATCTCGGGCTCATATGTCCGATAAGTTAAAGATGGCGTTGCAACCGTAATTGGATCTTTTTAGATTCACTAAGTTATAAGCAAGTTTCAGCGTTTATATTGTATTTGGGGTTACATAATAATGTATAATATAACTTTTGAATATAAGTAGCCAGAGCTAGAAGTATAGAAGCTTTTGCGTTCCGTATATCGTTCACGATGACATTGAAACTTTTCAACATTATTTTTCTTTTACTTGGTGTTCTGCTGGCATGGACAGCCAGCCTTGGAGACTGCACAGAACAGAGACACAGGCGACCAAGCCGTTCAACCGACAGTCCGAGGCGACGTGGGTTGAACATCCTTGCCGCTCCTATGTTATGGCGGCTGCACAGTGTCTTCAAATCTGACGACATGTGATGACGCCTTACAATATCTAAAACTTGACCCAAATGGTCTGCAACGTACCATGCGCAAAAGTATTTTGCTGCCTCTGTATGAATGACGAACGCTCGTATCGCCCTTGCATTCTGTCTCTCTAAAAGCTTCTCTGTATTCCTCTATGGAAGGGAACCAAAGATAACGATCAACCCTTAAAGACCGCTCTCTACTGGAAGATAACGATGCCACTGCGACTGGGTACTGATGGCTCTAAGACCGGGCCGAGTGAAAGACTTGAAAAGGGACATCATAATTTCAATCCAAACTCCTCGAATTCGCTTAGGCCCTTCACTGGTGTTGCAGCCGCCGAAAGGTGCAGACTTGCCTTCCATGCTTTGACATCTTCAACCTTGACAGGAATTTTCGCGCTGGACACTGAAGGCTCATGTCCATTGACTACTACAACGTCTTGCTCTGCACGCGACGCCGAAGCGTCAGGCTTCTCTTCAGCGGCGGCACTGTCTTCTGCTGCTGCAGAAGCTCCCGTAGATGCCTGTGCAATAAGATGTATAGACACTTTCGCGCGAGTTGAAGAAGAGGGATGGATGTACTGGTTGAAAAATTCGAGTATATCGTTCTTCGTAAGTGGTTCAATGTTTTCGACGTCGCGATAGACTGTTGAGATTTGGCCGATAGAGTTAGTCGATGTACAATGACGTAAAGCAAGAGTGCAGTTTACATAGATTGGAAGGATTTGGAAAATAGCGAACGTACCTTGCTCAAAGTCAAACACCTCACTCGTAATATGAGTCCAGAAGCGCAAAGTTTCTTGACCCAAATTCTTCAATTTCTCCAAGCGTTTGTTGATCAATCCGACCTTATGCTCCTCGAACGTCTCGTCGGTCATCACGCGCAAATCCTGCTCAAGTTTCATCAAAAAGGCATCACAGCGCTCTTCGAGGTACTTGCAATCCCTCTCGCTCTGCAGGAGGATGCGCCATGTGCCGACCGTCACATAGACGCCTGCATCCGAGTTGACGACATATCCGAGCTGCTCTATTGTGCGCAGCGTGTTAAAGCACGGCTCGGTGGAAATATGGTCAAAAAGCAGCAGCTTGGCTCGTTGCGAACGATCCGAGACAGAGCCGACTGAGATGATATACTCGAGACAATGATTGATGTTATCCGGGTTCTTTAGTACCCGCTCGTACAGGTAGTTTGCTCCGCTTGGTAGAGCAATCGCGCGGCGTGACGGCCACTGGCTCTCTGGGAATCGACGTGGGCGGAGTGTTGACTCCACAAGTTTTGCAATGTTTAGCGCGTCTTCTTTATACAAGTTGCCATGGACGAGGATCTCAATATGCATTTGTCGCAGCAATTCGGGAAAGTACGAGCGCATATCCTCGGCTCTCACTGCTGGAAACTCCTCGAGCATTTGAAAGGGAGCCCAAGATCTTTCGCTGATCAACATGCGAGAGAAGGCATTGATTTGTCGGAACGGATCCCTGTAGTCAAAGTTCTTATACGCTTTCCTCACTCTCTCCTTGACCACGTCGAATCGCTCTTGCTTGATTTCCAAATCTCGTACTCCCAGTAATACTTTCTCCAAGAGCACCGACATCTTGTCGTTGAAACCGTCTATTTCTATATTTAATCCCTGTGCGCTTTCGGATAGACTATAGCTCAAGCCAGCTATTTCTGCGTCGTAAGCGTATTCATTGAGGCTGTCTTCGACCAAATCAACGTATAAACGGGTCATGACGGCATTCATAGGAGTGAGCGAGGCGACGGGGGACCGAAGAAAGAGCTTGATATTGGCTTTGGGCACCCAGAATTGATCGTCCTTTTTGAACCACACACGGACATTGTCGTCATTGCGGATCAGCGTAGGGTGCCGAGCTGGTTTTTTGACATCCTTCCGCTCAACCTCTAATCGTTGCGGAACAAATTCGTTCACAGCTGGTAAGTGAAGTTTAGAGGGCCTCTCTGTGATAGGAGCTTGAGCAGCGGCCCAGAGATCTTGCATGAAATCTTCGGGGATTTTTTCGAGCTTGTATTCGGTCTCGTACCATTTTTCATTTGCGTCCCAATCTCCCGGAAACTGCTGATCAACAAGAAAGAATCGAAAATTATCAGGACGTAGATGGGATAGGCCGCGCTTGATGTTTTCCGGATCAAATTTGCGAATGAGGGAAGGGCTCAGTAAATGCTCGCGTGGTATACAAGCTTTCTGCATGAGCTGGGCCAGACCGCTCACAGTTCGGAATGGAGAGCTTTTCTGCCTGAACTTGAACTCCACCTCAGCCAAGCGGCTCATTTCGTCCGAGATCCAGGCAAGTGGTGGGTTCTCTTTCAGCATAGCAATATATTGGAAGATGATTTTTAGGACCTCTCGGTATTGCTGCATGCCCTTTTCAGTGAGTCGGATTTCAACACAAAAAATTGCTGTGCCGGGACACTGAGCAGAAGCCTCAGCGAACAAAGACTCCGCGAGACCCAGCTCCTTCAGATAAGCAAGAGCACTGCCAGGGCCCTCATGGCAAATCAGATGTCCCAGATATCGATTGGGATGGGAGGCAAAGAGCTCTTCTTCATCGGGGTACGTGAAATGAATATTTAACAGTCTTTGCTCCATCACCGGCTTTACAAAGATCTGAGTCATGAGCTCCGGCTCATCTAAGGCTGGTATACCGTCCCATCTCAAGCGGTGCAGGTTCTTGTTCGGTACGTTAGAGAAGAGCTCCTCAACCCAGCTCTCTAATTCCTGCAGTGACTCTCTACCCAGAACGACGAGCTTCATACGGTTGGCCGAATAATGAGCCTCGTGAAAGTCGATGAAGCGCTTCCGAATATCGACGCCCCGCGACACCGGTTCGTCACGCAAACACTGATAATTACCGGCGGCGAATTTGTGGATGGGATGTTTCTCACTCGAAGTGCTACGACTCAGTTGCATCAGCCGCCACGCGTCGCTTTGAAGACTTTTCTTATACTCTGAATCCATAGCACGGAGCTCGCGATCTAGGGTATCGGCGAGAAAGAGTGGCTGGATGAAGAATTGCGAGAAGCGATCGAGAGCGCCATAGAGAGGAGCCTTGTCTTTGGCGATTGGAAGATTGGGTTGCTTTGCATTTGCGGATGAGCCCGGACTATTACTATTGGACGTTGAACTCGCAGAAAGTTCGAAATAGTAGTTGGTCGATGTCGAGGCCGTGTAGGCGTTGGAATAACCACCATACTTGGTTAAATAGGTGCTATATTCGTTCTCTCCTGGATACTAGGCGAAGCAATGTCAGTATTTGTCAGTATTTGTCAATATTTCTGTATATTATATCGGTCGCTCACCTTCTTCGTACCCATGAAACAGAAATGTTCTACGGCGTGCGCGGTGCCCGGCAGATCATCCGGATCGCTGAAGCTACCGACGTTGACATCCATGGCAGCAGCAGCTTTATCAGTGTCTGGATCGTGGATCAAAAGAATCTCCAATTGATTGGGCAATTGGATAACCCGGTACGATCGGTCGTCCAACAGCGGCTTCTCCATTATGACTGGAAGTGCAGTGTGCTTTATTAATATAATATGCTATCAAGCAACTGAGGCTGGTGTATCATTCGGGATATGAAGTCTGGCGATGGCGCTCCATATGTATTACAGCGCACGAAGCGATGGCCTCCCCTCCCTCAAACCCTCAAACCCATGAAAAGTTCCCCGGACCAGGGAAATCTTAGGTTCCTCTTACTGAAAATGCGCCTGTTCACCAGTTCTCGTCAATAATTCTGATTCCACTCCGATTGAGATGGGGTGGTTCCTCCGGCTGACTAATAAGAATGCTTGGTTGAGAATGCTCCCGTGGGTATTAATAACGACATATCTACTATCCACCTGCCTATCCGGCTGACGGTGCTGCATGAGCATATCTTCGTTTGTTGGAAGGGTACGAAGGGTCTCCAAAATGTGAGGCCCGGTGCATGTCGATCCTGATTTGGAGGATCACCGGATGCTTATAAACAATCCCCTCTCTCAGCAATTGAATACTATACTTACCTAGACACTAGGTAGAATACTACTGTTTGTCAACCTACCGCCCACTCACTCACTTGACTCTGATGTCTCTCACCCTCCCACTCCCCATCCCTTTATCTTCACTGGAGGGAAGCGAGAATGAAAAGTTCGCCCAACAGCCATTGGAAACTCCCATCCGAGACAGCAATTCAGATGCCATCGTCCTCGTCGACTATGAGGACGACGACCCGGAAAACCCCTTGAATTGGTCGCCAACGCAGAAATGGCTGATTGTCTTCGCTATCTCGTGGATGGGTTTTGTCAGGTGAGCATCTTCTTCTTCTCGCCAGCCTCTCTCTGTATATCTGTCAACTGAGACCGAATTATTAGTGTCTTTTCGACAATGACCATCACTCCCACGGCCCCGCAGATCTTGCAAGAGTTCCATTCGCACAATTCCCTCGACCGGACCTTGCTCGTCACCATTTGGGAGCTCGGTGAAGGCATTGGCCCGTTTTTCATTGCGCCGCTCTCGGAAAGATTCGGTCGGCTTCCCGTCTTCCACATTGGAAATATGCTCGCGCTCTGCTGCTTGATCGGGTGCGCCCTGAGCGTCAACATTCCCATGGTGATTGCCTTCCGATTCTTGACGGGCTGCTTCCTGTCCATCCTCACCCTCGGGCCCGCCATCGTCGGCGATTTGTTCCAGATGGAACAGACCGGTCTGACCATGGCTTTGATCATGGGAACTCAGATGCTAGCAGATTTCATCTCGCCTCTCGCAGGAGCCTATATCGCACAGGATCTGGGTTGGCGATGGTCGGTTTGGCTGGCGGCCATAGTGCTCGGATTCTTCAGCTTGTTCTTGCTGCTCGTGCTCCGGGAGACATACGCAGTCGTCATTCTGAAGCGGAAAGCGGAGCGCTTACAAAAGGAGAGCGCCGACGGCAAGAAGTATCGTTCCAAATATCAGGCGCGTGTCGATGCATCCACAATACTCGAAAGCGTTATGAAGCCCTTGCACATCCTGGTCCGGTCTCCCATCCTCATGCTGACGACGAGCTACATGACCATGAAATACGCTTTAATCTCATTGATACTTGCCACGATCACGGAAACCATGGAGTCGACGTACCCCGCCGTCTTTTCTAGCGGCTCCGTTGGCTTGACGTTCTTGAGTCTCGCCATCGGCAACACCGTCGCTCTAATCTTCTACAGTCTCACTTCCGACCGCTACGTGATCCGTCAGCGGGAAAAAAAGGGCGACGCATTCAAGCCGGAGTCTCGGCTGGTACATCTGCTTGTTGCCGCAATCATTCTTCCTCTGGGCTTCCTCATCTACGGATGGGCATTGCAGTTTCATGTTCAGTACATCGTATCGCTCATCGGAGCGTGTGTTTGCGGGTTCAGCATGACGCTTTCCACCCTACCCATCGAAACATACGTGGTTGATATTTACGAGGTCCATACGGCATCTGCTATAGCTTGTGGCGTAATCTTCCGAGCGACTGCTGGCGCTTTTCTGCCCTTAATCGGCCCTCCTTTATATCAAAGCATTGGGTTGGGCTGGGGTAACTCTGTTCTAGCATTGATGGCAGCCGTCTTCATTCCCCCATTGGGCTTACTTGTGAGATACGGAGACTGGTTTCGCAGTAGAGAACGATTTGGACCGTCTGGACGATAGATTGATTGTCATCCGCAGCAAATGTGTTACGAACGCAGTGAGACTCATGGCCTGAGGCTCGGCGCGTCCCATGACGCGCACAGAGAACCATGGAGTATGCCAATCAGTGACGGGATCAATGCCATGTATGTAAAAACGGATCAATTGAATCATTTGAAAATTTCAAGTCATTCAAATGATTCAATACGAATGAAGATTTTAGGCCACGTCTGGCTCGCGTTTGGTCTACTCCATTTGAGGTCCCGAATGGAGCCATTTGCTTTGGCCCCCATCCGGCTCTATTCAGATAGCAAGTATTTAACTATTTGTTTTAATAGTTCGGCTCAATCATTTGGTTCTATTTGATTGCCATAATATTAGTAGTAAAATCGTGGGAGTACCTTTTGTTACACTAAATAAGCAAATGGAGTTGAGTAAATTTGAAAAGGAGACTTCAGGTTTATTCGGATTTTGTATTCAAATGAGCCAAATGGTTTTACTTGTATCCTCATTCATTGTAAATAGAGTGTCATTCAATTTGTTATTTGTATAGTGGCATCTCACCGGCGAGCCAAACGCATTCTTATTCACTCTACATCGCTATTGTGTAATCGGAACGCTTGAGACTCGGGACATTCAGTCAAAATAAACAAACACTCTAGCTTCAATACTCTCGCGCAACCGCTTGTTATCACTATTCCTCGGGTCTCGAAAAGCTGTATGTGGAACCCCTGCATTAATTGCAGCGTCAGGAGACAAATCCTCTAGAAGATACGGGTAGGTAAAGTGCATCATACCTGCTCGGTTCTCTGCTGTGGAATCTGCCTGTATGAAGGCAATTACCTCGTCGACTTGCAAGCCGTGCCAGTAGTACCATTCGTGCTTCTCGTCAAAGTATACTCGACTATTCTCGTTGGCGAAATTATGAGTAACGACATCCATTGCGGTGGTCTGAGATGCGTAGTCTACTGTACGGCGGTCACAGAGCGTGAGCGGAAAGTCATATACTGGCCCTTTTATTGGCTTCCATAGGCTGTTCAAATGGAGAGTAAGCTTCTGCGCACAGTTTTCTGGCAATCTGGACAGATGTACTTTACAACAATGAATCTTGAATAGTCCTTTGGGTGGATGTTGAACTGCTTAATAGCGGATTTTGCAGCCGAGGAGGCCGTCATATCTCAAACCGATCAGCATACGAAGTTCAAAAGGTTATATGCACGATTAAGAGCACGTACCAATGTGCACATAATCACTCGGTTGGTTTGTGTTGAGATGGTGTCGTTCTATATTTTCTGACATCCAACGAGGGTGACGTTTGCGAACCTGGCACCGGTCAATCAGCCTTTTGAAGTCTTCGGTCTTCGAGTTTTTGCTTACTGCGTGCTCTAGGACTTCAACTCGCGCAGCATTTGGGAACAAAAATCGGGCAATCGATTTGTATTTGGGGTATAGGATTTCTTCCACTTTCTTCGTATACCAATACTCCTCAGGGGTCAAAGGACAATCAAGACGCAGCTGAGTAAAACCCAACTCGAAGAACATCTCTCTCGGCGGAATGCTCAGACTCCGAGCATTGCGGATCTGGACAAATTGATCATCGGGGGATGTGTTTGTTGGAGCAAGGTCGTAGTCGTAGTCGAGGTACAAATAATATGGTTTCACCAGCTGGTGCTGGCCGTCTTTGGCAAGATACTGGATCTTCGCTTTGACCGAGTCATCAGAGTCAACAGTGGCCATTGCTGCTGTATCGCTCCCTCCAGACTCCGGCATTCTTTCAACGACAACGTTCTTGTTCGAATGATAGCCAGAAAAAGAGATGCGAAGCCAGCGATACAAGCGGCTATGGTTCTTTGTAGTTTGCTGCAAAAGCCAATTACTGCTTTTCAAACCGGAGGACTGGCTTACGGCCCTGTACTGGAAGTCGAACGGCGGAGAAAAAGCAACCCCATCTAGGTCTTTGTTGCGGTAGGCTCGACATGTAGGATGTCCGTTAGCACGGGTGGTGATGATCGGTCATGAGCACAGATCTGTAGAGTTGCTAAGGGTTGCCAAAAAAGCTCATGCAATTCTTCGAGGTATCTAGGTACCTAATCTCTGATTGTTTCCATCGTTTGCGATGAGCACTAGCAAGTCCTGGGCAAATACACTATGCCGCGTTGCAGGACTATCACGCGCCCTGGAAACTTCGACTCTGCGCTCTCATGCCGGAAGATGCCCATTGCCTATCCGCGGCCACTATCTCCACTTCGCTGTCCACCACGATCGACCGATCTCAGTATCCTTTCTCGATTGCTAGCAATGCCGCGAAAAGCTGAGCAAGGAGGCAGGTACGATTGAAGGAAGGGAGACGTTGTATATCCTCGAATACGGCTGTATCCGCACGGCTGCACCCGCGTGGCTGCATCCGCCTATCCGAAGGCTTTTGGCAACCTTGCACATCACAGGTGCTCTCATGGTTGGCGTCTCAGTTATCATACGAGCAGTTGCCGCAATCCAATCGGCACATCTTTAGTAAATGCAAACAACGCTCTGGTGGAGCCCCGTATGACCCTTTCGTCTCGAATCAGCCCAGATTCGCGCAATCAAACGAATATGAAATGCGCCACGGAATAAGGAAACTTACCAGGAAGCTGCAGACACATCATCCATCTACCGCGTAGCTAGGCAGGAGCTAGACTATGTTGCTGTAAGGTATCATTGTGTTGTAAAAAGTGCACGCTACAATCTCCGGAGCGGCTTGCAGTGAGGGATGGTGCTAGTGTGACGACGGGATAGATTGCGAGAAGGTTGGAATATCGAAAGATCGCAACTCAGCCAATGCGAGTGAGGCCTTACAAATTTTGAGGGGATCTGCGATGCCACAACTGCTCAGAAGTTGCGGGGGTAATCATAGAATGGACTTTTTCTAAATCGCGCATGCATCCGCCCCTAAATCGCCCATATCACAGACCCGAAAAGGAAGCTCGGGGACTTCTCAGCTGCAGCGTGGCTGATCAGGGGAGCCTGTTGTGAAGGAAAGGCGTATGAAGAGCCGGTAGGTATCGAGCGTTGCAAGATGGAGGCTATCGGCATTGGTGTGAAGGTTTGGAATATAGGTAAAAAGGTCGTGGATAGACTATCGACGTTGTATCGACGTTGGTAATTTAGGCAAAATGGTGTGCACCAAAACTCACCCAGGTCAGAATGAAAGGTGCGTCGCGAATTCTGTCACTTGCTGGTGGATGGATGGAGGTTATCGACGTTATCAACGTTGATATTGCTTGACGTTACAATAAGCACTAGCACGTTCTGGGCACACGCACACGCACACGGACCATCGGCTGTGTCTGGCACCGATTGCAGAACAATGGTGATCCAGGGGTCTATTCCGCTATCCCCGACCCTGTACTATGTAGATTCCGGGGACATTGGCAAAGCTTATCTCACAACGCCGTAGATGCGGCCCGAGCCCGAGCCCGCCCCCCGCCCCCGCCCCAATCTCCCCCGCTCAGCAGTCATCGCAAGTACCTACCCACACATTCAACGACTGGGATACAGCTGTCTATTTAAACTCAGCCATCTCAATTATTCACAAACACAAATCACAGACAACACAATCTCCTACACTATCCACCAACACTTCACAAACAACGCAAACGCAAACGCACTCCTTAAAAATGGTAAGTTGGAGAAATCTTCAATCGTACAAGACATATCTAACTGGCTGGCAGCCTCAATCCACCAGCACCACCGCCACTGAGCAGAGATCTCAGCCATGGCAAGCGATGAATGAAGTGCAAAGCCTGTTCAAGCCCGAGATGCCAGTCGCCAACGCCGAGTCCGGCGCCGACGCCACCTCGCAGACCGAGAAGATCGGAGAAGAGCCTTTGAAGCTCAACTTGTTCCGAGCCAACTTGAACGCGGCTACTACCAACATTGCGAATGTCAAGGATCATTGAGTACCGTTGTCGGGAACGTTGAAGGAAGGGGTTGCTGAAGGAGGGAGTTGGCCTGATGACTGACCCATTAGTCAATCCTTTGCTATATACGTATACTAGCTAGATACGTATATTGGCTAGCCAGATACTACGAATCAATTGTCGTTGTTTTCTCAAAAATGCCTCTTAAACGACCCATTTGAATGTAATGCTGCCATTAAGATCTTGATCAATGCTCCGGCAACATTCCATCTCTATACAAAAGCCATTTGGAAGTCGCTCTAATCAGCTTTGTCTTAATTTTTGCGTGCAAGAGATAGTGTAAGGTTGAGGGTATCACGTGCAGTATGGGGACGGGCTGTGAGTTAGGTGTCCGAAGGCGTGCTTCTCGTAAAATGCTTCTAGCCATCTTAAATATCATCAACATTGAGTTCTCCCCTTTCGCAATAGTATGTTATCGATAGCATGGTATGTGGTGAGCGCAGACCACGCGTCAAAAGATAGTTATGAGGAGGTTTCCGCGTTTCCAAGGACTTGACGTGTCAATGTATCCTGGTCTCAAGCTTGTAAATCCCTAGGTAGGTATAAGGCCCCTGTAACCGTTTATTAAATCCGGGAGTGGGTTTGAAGCATCTCTACTGATAAGGCCTCTGTAATCATCTATTGAATCTGACAGTGAGTCTGAAGCTTATAAATCCCTGTAAGGCCCCTGTAAGGCCCCTGTAAACGCTAGACCCACTCCTGACCTCCGCATTCAGTCGGTTATCTTTCCGATCCCATACCTGCGGGATACCCATAGTAAGACAACGATCTCGCCCGCCTTCACAACGGAAAGAAGGAAGCTGCATTTTACCCCTCTTTGAATCCGGCCTGTACCGGGCGAGGCAAAGCTCTCCATTGTCAGCAAGCAAACTCCCGGGCCCAATCTGGACGATGTTGTGGACAAGACAAGCCCGCAAACACATAAGTACTGCGGGCGGGATGCTTCCAGTCGCTGTAGCTACTAAATCCGCTGCTAGCATCATTCATTCATTCTCATAAGAACAATCAACATGCTAGCCGTGGTCGC
Source organism: Xenosphaeropsis pyriputrescens (assembly GCA_022609375.1). NCBI lineage: Eukaryota > Fungi > Ascomycota > Leotiomycetes > Phacidiales > Phacidiaceae > Xenosphaeropsis > Xenosphaeropsis pyriputrescens. Next base: position 133,592 of record JAGKQE010000051.1, read on the forward strand.
CGGCTCCGCTCTTGTATTATGGATCATTGCATCAATCTATCGCAGTAACAATTCCAGCTTAAAAGACATCCCCAATGCTCATTTCTCAGTCCCCTACTCACGCTTCTGGTTGCTGTCAATCCGATGGCGAAAAATGGAAAATCGTAGCCGAGTTCATCTCCATCGTCGCCTCGGCCCAGTCGTTCGCCTTGGACCCCGTGAAGTGAGTGTAAACTGCATCGATGATGGGGTTCGCACAATCTACAGCGCCAAATTCGACAAAGATCCGGCCTTCTACCATGCATTGTTCGACCAGTGGGTTGACCTCCGAACCAAATGAGACAAGGCCATGTCTAATGCAATATAGAACCGGTTTTATGGTCACTATGATAGGTAACGACGAGCACAGGAGGCGTAGACGGATGCTTTCCCACCCCTATTCCAATTCGTACATTCTCAACTCTCAGACCCTCGAAAACACCATCTCTCGCGTATCAAGTCGCCTCAGAGAAGGAATGACAGGGTGGGCAAGCACTGGTACCTCTGTCGATGTCTACCAGCAGGCCAAATGCTGCATGCTCGATGTTGTCACCGGCTTCCTCTTTGGTAGCGAGAACGCGACTGATACTCTGCAAGAACCGGGCTTTGAGAACGACCTCACAACATTGGCCAAGGCTACTACCAAGAACCTTCACCTGCGAACCAGCTTGGAATGGCCGATGACTTATTTCGCAGGCTTGCTTGGCGGCAACGAGCGGCCCGATCCCGAGGCCAGGGGTCGATGGGAAGCGTGGATCACACGAGTCATCACAGACTCCTACAAGAGGCACTCCGCCAAGTCTCCTTCCATCGTGAGCCTGTTCGACCATTTTTACGGTTCTTTCAAAGCCGCCGATCCCGAGATGTCGCTTAACGATATGGCTTCTTCCATCGCTGTGGAGTGCGACGACCATCTTTCGGCGAGCCACATCGGCCTGGGAGTACTATTCTCATACACCATGTACGAGCTATCACGAAAGCCGGACTGGCAGCGGGCGCTCCGGAAAGAGCTCCTCACTCTAGCCGAACCTAGCGATCAAAGCTTGGCCCATCGCCTTGTAAATTTACCAGTGCTTGACGCCGTCGTTACCGAGACCATGCGATTCCGTGCACCCTGTCCTGGCCCCTTTCCCCGTATCGTGCCGGAGTCTGGCTGCCGGCTCGTGGGGAAGTACGATGTCCCCGGCGGCACCGTCGTCAGCTCCTCCGCCTGGGCCCTCCACTTTAATCCCATCCCCTTTCCGTCTCCAGACGAATGGCGACCGGCAAGGTGGCTTGAAGCAGACGAGAGGACGGTCGCGGAGATGCGGAAGTGGATTTGGACATTTGGAAGCGGCGCGCGGGTGTGTATTGGCACTTATTTCTCCATGCGTGGTAGGTCCCATCCCGTTTCCATTCCTGATGTCCGTTTCATCGAAGAACATGCTGACGATGCAAATGAAAACCAGTTATGAAAGAGCTTCTTGCTACCATTTATACAGATTATGAGACTTTCCTGGATGAAGAATTTACCGGAAATATGGAACAGGCGGATGTCTTCTCGTCGTATCCTCTTGCGGGTTGTATTAAGCTGAAATTTCGTCAGGTCACAGAGCCCAACGTCTAGTATATGTTTCAATGGGCCTGTGACGCGGCAGCTGGCGAGAGGAGAATCCCGTTGTTATCTTCAAACGTGGAAGGAGTGACAACGTTCAAAATAACAGCTACCGACATTTGAACGAGAATCACAATTGCAATGAACAAATATGGTGTCAAAAGTGAAGAGAGCATATGAATGAAAGTGTCCGCCTCGCTTATATGTCCGACTCGCTTAGTTATAGAGTATTACGTTAAAACAATTTCGCCATTCCAAAACATACGTAGCAACCTGTTCTCTCGCGTCGTCCACCAGACCATTTGCCAAGCACAACTTTCCTCAGAATCCTTGGTGACTGAGGTACTTCCCATTCAAACCGTATCGCACATCGCACATCGACCTCCCATCTCATCGGAGACCAAGCCACATCATATTTGCAATGGCCGCCGCACAGCAAGGCCACCTAAGTACAACATGCCACTGCAAAGCCATCCGCATCACCTTCCCACCCCTCCGCAAACCTGCCAACGAATGCCTCTGCTCCATCTGCCGGCGCTACGGCGCGCTGTGGGCGTATTACCAACCAGACGAAGTGCATATTGAAGGCGAGGATGCATTAGAGGCGTATGTGTGGGGCAAGAAGAGGCTAAGCTTCAATCGGTGCAAGAAATGTGGCTGTATGACGCATTATACGGTAGTAGGCGATACGAAGCCACGAGTCGCTGTCAATTGCAGGATGCTTGAGAAGGACGAGTTTGATAGGCTTGAGAGCGAGCAGTCTGATGGGGAGTAGGAGTAGTGATGGTCACACGATGGTCGACCCTGATTTGAAGGATGATGGATTTGATGAAAGCGAAATCAAAATGTCCTTGACGAGAATTAATAATGACCAAGATTGCCCATGAACTATAAGTATGTAGTACCTAGTGCTACAAAGATAGATTGTTGAGCCAAAAAATATAGTAAATATAGCAAACTCTACTTCTACTATAAACTAGACCCAAAGTGTAAAAAGTATCAAATAAATTATCTTATTACAGAACGTTGGAGTAATTGAACAGGTCCCCGAATGATCTGAGCCTTAAGAGCCGCATGCCGGGAACTTATGGCAGAATAATGACTAGTAGCCAATTATATTCGTGTATTTCCAAATTTCAACCAATAAGATTCAATATGTTCAATAAATTGTTAAAAAATAGACTGACCCTAACTAATTTAGTAAAAAGCATTATTATAGTTGCCAATTTCATATAGGGGTACTTTATAGTGTTGTTTTCAACACTTGACTATCACTAGATTTCTAGATATACAGCTTTGTAGGGTGGTCTGTGCACTAGCACTATACCTATTACACAACTCTGAAAATGCGGCTCTTAAGGCTCAGATCATTCGGGGGATAATGATCAGCAACCTAGGGCGGTGAGTTGGTTCTGCCAAGTGGAGGAAGATCTGCCGAAAAATTCCGGCAACCATAAATTAATTATTGAGAACATCGTTCAAAATCTTCGATAACAATCGTGAATACACAGCACTAAGCACCCTAAACATTTAGAATTTACAAAGATGGACATCTTTAAGTTGCTATCGCGATCGACAAAGTCTACACAAAAACCCGGCGCTCCAAGGAATGCTCCTGCGACATTATTACCTTCTGCCGGCAGCACAGCAAACCCACAGCTTTACCACGATGTAGTACCCGGTGCGAGCATTGGAAAGAAGAGAAAGAGAGATGGCGGAAAGGTGGAAACTGCTGAGGATATAGACGACACTGAGCTGGATTTCTTTGCAGCCAAAACTCCGGCGCGCAAGGCTGCGAAGACAAAGACACGGAAAGAGGATGAGATCAACGAGTTCAAGACGGCCATTCCAGCGACATCGAAAGAAACTGCGCTTCTTGAGGAAGGAGAATGCAAACAGATTTTAAGGTCGCATCGATTGAAGGTCACATTGTTACCTGCACCGCAAGTTGAGAAGAAGAAGTCGAAGAAAAAGAGGAAGGTGGAAAAGCCAGCCAAGGAAGAATATAAACAATTGTACCCACAACCTCTTACGACATTCGAAGAACTACGGTCTACATATGGGATTTCTGGAAGGTTGGCCGAAAATTTGGCCCTACAAGGATTCAAAATTCCTACAGAGGTACAGATGGGAAGCTTGCCATTGATGCTCAATACTCAAATTGCGCTCAAGGCTTCCGAAGAAGAATTGGATATCGAAAAGGTGGATCTTCTGGCCGTGGCCCCAACTGGAAGCGGCAAGACTTTGGCCTTCCTGATCCCAGTTATCAATGCTATTACGCAGAAGAGAAGGACAGACAAGAGTCATGGTCTTCAAGCTATTGTGGTTGCTCCAACCAAGGAACTTGCCAATCAGATCGTGAACGAGGGGAAGAAATTAGCTGTGGGAACTGGTTTAAGGGTTGTGGGAATGAAAAAGGGCATGCGTGTAGCGAATGAAGAAGTAGCTGACCAGAAGGACCTTTTGGATGAAGAGGAAGAGGAAGAGGAAGATAAAGAGGATGAAGATGACGAATCCGAGGATGAAGCCGCGCCAAAGTCGAAACAGCCGCTGGTCAAGGCAGAGATTCTTGTAACAACTCCTCTCGTTCTATTAAATGCTCTATCCGAAGGCGACAAAAAACTGCAGCTTCCCACAGTACAACATCTTGTCCTCGATGAAGCTGATGTTCTCCTTGACCCTCTCTTCAGAGACCAAACTCTCGGCATCTGGGAGGCATGTACCAGTTCACAGCTCCGCGCCATGCTATACTCTGCAACAATGGGCTCCAACATTGAAGCTCTCGCCTCTTCTACCGTTCATGCCCGTCGAGAACGTCTTTCCTTGCCTAACGACTCTCGGATTTTGCGCCTGGTAGTCGGTCTCAAAGACTCTGCTATCCCAAATATTACACACAAACTTGTCTATGCAGCTACTGAACCAGGAAAGCTGCTTGCACTTCGCCAACTCCTCCACCCAACCGCCAAGACTGTCGACAATGTCTCCTCACTCCGACCACCCTTCCTCGTCTTCACTCAGACAATTCCAAGAGCAGTAGCTCTTCACTCTGAACTGCGCTACGACATCCCAGCTGAAGCAGGAGGGTCTTCTAGAATTGCTGTGCTTCACTCCGATCTCTCGGATGCCCTGCGTGACCAAGTCATGACCCGGTTCCGCAACGGCGAGATCTGGGTTCTCATCACCACCGACATCCTCTCCCGCGGCATCGATTTCCGCGGCGTCAACGGTGTTGTGAACTACGATGTGCCCAATTCTGGTGCGGCGTACATCCATCGCGTTGGGCGTACTGGTCGTGCGGGTCGTGATGGTGGAGTTGCCGTCACTTTCTACACCAAAGAGGATATTCCGTTCGTCAAGAACGTGGCGAACATCATCGCCGCGAGCGAGAAGCAGGCTGGAAAGGAGGGCCAGGGTGTTGAGAAATGGCTGCTTGATGCACTACCTAAGCCCAGCAAGAAAGAGAAGAAGGATCTGAAATTACATGGTGTCGAGGCGAGGAGGAACCTCACGGGTAAGGGTAGGAGCAGGATGCAGATTAGCACCAAGAGTGGATTCGAGAGAAGACTAGAGAATAAGAAGAGGGGTGCTATCGAGGGTAGCAAAAGGAGGGAGAAGTTGGACAGGAAAGACGGTGGTCCTGGAGCTGGGGAGCAAACTGAGGGGGAATGGGGTGGTATTGATGAGGCGTAGAATTCAAAATGACACCTTTGTGTTTGTTCTTCCACCATTCTCAAGGGGAGTAATATAATATAAACAGTGCTTTTGAAATATTACTTACGTTGAATACCAGTTCAAAGTAAGAACAGTTACGTTTTAAGTATTGACATTTGTACGTAAATATTTCGTCTACTATATTAGTGCATATAGATAAAACAATTCTATATCTTAGAGACCGCCTGCAGACCTTTTTCAGAACACCAACAAGTCGAGCAAATATTGATAGAGAGCCTACCTCTATTATAGAGCAGAATAAGGCAACCTACCTGTAGACCAATCCTTCTCAACGTCTTCGACATCTCTTGACAGCCAGTGTCTTCATCTTACTCCCGCTATATCTCTCATCAATCAGTAGCATCCCAACCAACATCACACTTAGATGTTCATGCAGTTTGCTATCAAGCTATGCGTCTGACTATCCCTGCACCAGAAGATAACGCGAGAACAATAGGAAGAAGAAAAGTCTTGTAGCATGACGAGTACATAGGCTAGCTCACTTTCGAACTTTCAAGAGACAGTTCCCAGTCAAGGATGTTCCACCACCAATCCTCTCATCCCCATTTCAGCGACCCCCTCCTAATCTCTTCAACATCTAAACTCACTCATACCCAGGGACGAGCTGGAACTGGAGGACTGCATGAACCATCTCGAATCTGGACGCGGAGGTATGCCCGATGATACCTCTGCCCATTTACCATCACAAAATAATATCCTGACGAAAAGTAACATAGATATAGTCGGAAAGTGTGCTGGCGACGATGATGACTCGGACGAAGCCGACATACGGTGCTCGCAGTTGTGGGTGTAGGTTACCATGAAGGTATGGGATAAATAGAAACAGACCAGGCGTTGGAACGAATGGCGATGAAGATCCTGTATCGACGAAATAAGAAACACAACTACCTACATCACATCTGTGCATCCGATCAGGTAGGAAGCTTCCTGAAATTGTCCTTCAACCAATCTTACACGTTCTGTATAATGATGCACTGAGATAGGTACTCAGTGTTTTGTAAGTATTTGCTGATCGTTAACTTTTTTTTGTTCATTAAAGATCTTGAGCGCTCTAGTAGCACGATCGCAAAGAAAGGTGCTCTGACATGGTTGTAATGTAGAGTGAACTGCTAAAAATAGGTTCTTTTCAACGTCTCAAGCCAAACAATTAGCCAGGACGAATGGATAACTGTTAGCCGCAAGTATCACATATTAAGTCCAAGTTTGAAAGATGAGAAAATCCACAACAGTAAGTACTAAATACAACGAAACAATGACGAGGAAAATGGGCTTTTCATTCCGTACACCAGCGCTCAACCCCGCAGCGTGATCTCATAACAAAGCGTATGCCTGTTGCTTATCTCAGCACTGTCCACAAACAGCTCTCGCCACGACCACCAACTCAATCTGTCCAATCCTCGGGTCTTTGCTATACATCAAATCCAGGAACTTAAATGTCCTTCTTTGGCGCACCAGATGGGTTCTTGGCGCCGTACTCGTCACCAACACGGTTGTACTCTCTGCTCAAACCCTCAGCCTGCTTCTTGAGGGTCTCGATGTCGCGGTCCTTCTCAGCCAACTCCTTGCGCAGACGACCAATTTCACCAGCATTGCCAGCGTTCGCGAGCTTCTCGCTCTGCTTTCCGGAGGCCTTTGGGTCACCCTCGTACTTCTTAACCTTCTCCTCAAGGCGAAGAACATCGAGGATCATCATGTAAGTGCGGTTAAGAATAAGGGAGAGGAAAAGAGTGAATCCACAAAGGTACATGTTGCGTTGGGAGCTGAATTGGTTAGCTTAGACCAAATCAGAAGACGCTAGTGTGTCACTTACTAAAATTTTCTGGCTTGAACTTCCATACGTTCGTGGCCCATGACGGCAGCTCTACTGGACTTGATTAGCATTGTTCCCGGATGAGAGATTTAGGAATATGTACCCATTGCTATTGTTCTCAGTGGCAGCAGCGAGCTCAACCTGAACTCGATAGACGCGATTTACGCTGTCAATGAAAAGGATGAGGATGAAGATAAACGTTATCTTCATCCCATATTGTAATTTCGCTATGAGTGGCGATTCGGAGATGAAGGTAAACAACTTCCTGCGGAAGGTGAATGGGAGAGGGACGATAAGCGCCATGAAGATGGACATCTCAGTCACCAAGAGGAGGAAAACCTGCATGATGTCAGCTATGTGTCCGAACCTCTGAGAGCTCCTCACAACAACAACAACAACAACAACAACAATCGCTTGAGGTTCGACGCTCGAGTTGAAGCTGAAGCTCAAGGAGCAGAGTAACTTACGAGACTGTAGTAAAGAGTCATGATTGCTTCGTATGCCTTTCGGGCTGTTCAATTGTGATCGAGTATTGTTGTCTGTGGCGGGTAGCCTGTTAATGTTGTTCGAAAAGGATTTGCTTAGGGATCGTATTGCTTTTCTAAAATAACTTGCAATGTAAAACTTACAAGGAAAGAGAGAAATCTCAAAGTGATGCAGAAGTATGAAGGTGAGCGAGGTTGTAGGAAAGAAGGTCTACGAGGCAAAGATGTGTCGTTGTCTCGTGTGCAACGGAAATGCGAGTGTAAATGAGTCCTGAGGCACTTAATATGACGCAGCTCTTTTCCTGCTCTGAGTGCCTTGGCAGCAGCTTTGGTGGCTTGCGGTGGCTCACGAACTAAACACGTGCTAGACGTTCTTGCGGAACGGCAGGATCGTCACAGGCATTCCAGACTCATCCTGGGGGGAAGATACGCGCAACATCATCATTATTTCATTGGGCGGATAAAGATCTACAAATAGCCCTCTGCTCTACCCTATGTTCTTGACGCAGTGGTGCAGTACACTTCTTCTATTCATGCACTAAGTACAAGTACTACGTACTATTACTCACCCAGATTCTCAACAGCCCACTTGAAAATGTCTGAATGTTGACAATTCTATTATTATAAATGGCTGTATGGCCCTGAAGAGGTGTATGTTATTTGATTGCTTCAATGATTTTGGCACGAAATTTTCAAATACATAATACATGTACATACTTACAGTGCTTAAAGATGGGCGATCCTTCCTGAAAACGTCGAGCAAGACAGTATGCTCAGCACGATCAAAGCGATGAGTTGTTTACATTGTTTATGCTATGATGCTAATATCTCTTGATGTTCCATTCCCCTTCTTTTGTGATGTACGCCGTATGCGATTCATGGGCAACTCTAATGAATCCTAACCCTCGGCCTCAATTTCATAACTGTTTGACTTGTGCTTTGGCTGGAACTGGAAATCCTTATGAGCAGGGCCCAAGAACATTTCACTGTTGAGAGTTAGCAGCTGTTCCAAATATTACAAACAACCACAACGTACCTGATCTTGATCCAGTCCTTATAGTTGTCACTTGCCAACAAAGTCTCCAAGTCATCTCTACCCCTGTAAGCAGGAGGTCTATCCTGCAAGTTTGGTGGTAGGTATTCAAGGAGTCCAATGGGCACATAACGATGCGCAAAGCTGAGCCATTCCAGCAAGAACCGTCTAGTCTGACCAACACCAATCTCATCAGAACCCCAAGCCTCCAAACCATATCTGCAGAACTTCTCCACGTATGCAAGACGCTCGGTAGAAGATTTGTCGAGATACTGGCCCTTCTCAATCTCTTCGAATAGCCATGGCTTTACAAGTGCTCCTCTAGCAGACATGACCGAATCAACACCAGCGTTGTTAATGTGATCGTAATAGTCAACGTGCGAGTAACAGTCTCCATTACCAATAAAGTATAGCTTGCCATCTTTGCCGTTTGGCAAGGTACGGGCATCTGGCTCGTTGGCAGTATCAGACAAAGCATCTCTCTTAGAGTTGTAATCTTTGATCAAGGCAGCACATTCAGCAATGTAACTCCAATCAGCGTTCTTGGTGTATCGTTGTTGCTTGCTTCGGCCGTGGAGGGTAATTGCAGCACAACCAGGAGCACCAAGTCGATCTCTTACTTCGGCACCACCAAATGCAAGTCTTTCAATAACCTTTGGTGCGTTAGGTTTAGCATCTCTAGTACCCATTCTGATTTTTGCTGTGATTGGTACTTCCCCAGAGACAGCGTTCATGCCTCGAATAAGCTTCTCAAGCTTTGCTGGAGCATCCAAGAGCTGTGAGCCTGCACCTTGGCGGCATACAAGCTCAATTGGGCAACCACAGTTCAAGTCGATAACACGAAGATGTGGTAGCATGGTGCTCAACACCTCGGCGCCTTTCATCGCCACCCAAGGCTTATTGGCCGATATTTGAGCTCCGAACTTGAGATCCTTCGAGTTATAGTAGTCCTGAACTATACCCTTGGGAGTGTATCGTGGTGGTGAAATTTCTGACTCGTGTGCTTTCATTAAAGCCCATTCTGACTTCTGACCCTGAATAATAGGTAAGGACATTGCCATTTCAGAGTAGGTGAGTTGTGCTCCGAGCTCCACACAAAGACGTCGGTATGGCAGATTGCCTTGCGTCGTAAGTGGTGCGAGAACAGGAGTCTCAGCACCAAAGTATATACGTCGCTTTTCGGAGGGCAGAAATGGTGGCTCGGTATACATGGCTCTGTTATCTTCTTTGCTCTCGGTATCTTCTCCCTTCTTCTTGTTGTGTACCCGATCAATATCCTGAGCATCCTTATCCATCCATTTTGAGTAGGCTTCAGCCTTCTCAGTCTTGACCTTCTTCTTCGCAAGTTGTAACTTTTGTGCCGTGGAAACCACATTGAAAACACCCTTTCGTATCTCATCATCTTGCTCAGCCCCTGGTGTAACCTTGGTCTCATCCTCGACCAAAACGAGCTCCTTCCTGCCATCTTCGTGCTCAATTTCTTTAGAATGACTACCCACGAATCTGCATTTCCATCCAGCATGACATCTTCCATTCGCTTCCCAAACAGGGCACTTGGAATTGAAAGTTGTCAAATCCTCGCGCTTGCCCTCCTTCATATAGTGTCGAATATCATGTTCCATGTTGCAACGTTCTCCAAAAGAACATTCACGTGGAGAGAACTCGGGATACGTAGCGCGACTGTTGCAAAGCTTGATTGCATCTTTTGATGATCCGAAGTGTCGTGCTGTGTTTTGGCCTTTTGATTTTGGCTTCTTACCACCAGGGACATCACGATCATCGACCTTTCTTCCCTCCGCAGCATCATCATCCACTGTCTCAGAATTTCTTGATCCGTTGGCGCCCGCTCGGTTGATAAGATACTCCTTCTTGACGCTCGCCATTCCCTTAATCCTGCCATTTTGCTCTGCTGGAATCTTGGTTTCAAGGGCGGAGTCTACTTTGACTCTCTTCGTTGCCGGTTCAGAATTTCCAACAGATTCTTTGACCTCGGTTTCGCCATTGCGCTCGACCTTCTCAGCTTTGGTGACGGCAGAGTCTTCGGCGAGGATTGGCTGCGGAGGATGAGCTTCTTCGGTTTGTTCGGTTTCAAGAGGTCTCTTCAACGACTGGGAAGGTTCGACTGGGTTTGGGAGGTCTGTCATAATTTCAATTGGACGTTTGCTATCGTGTAGAGTCGTGTAGAAATAGTGAGAAGGCTGATATTGGAAATGTTTATCGAATTATTTTATCGCGGTCTTTATCTAAGCGTCGTCGCCTTGCATGCCAGGCAAACATATTAGGTCAATCCCTAAGTAACTCGACAAGGTTAAAAGCTAAGTTTTATCTTATTACTAGATTTTTATTATTAAGAAGCAGCACCCTACACTCTATTATACTATAAAAATAAAAATAAGTAAATTTTCGCTTATTTTGGTGTAAAATAGGGTATATATTTATTTAGTTTTCTTGTCTTCTATCTAGTTCTTTAGTAATACAATATATAGAAAAATATTCTATACAAAAAGTATAGAGCTACTTAAACAGTTTATTTCTTTATAATTTGTTTATAGGGTTATAATATAAATATATTGATATTATTCTTACTTAAAGATATCAAGTTTTGGTGTATTTTGTTAGAGGGGGCAAAGACTTTCCGAGGGGCACTGTACATCCTTCCCACCTAACGTCAAGAAGCTTCTTGTGGTTTAGATCTTGACATTGCTCGCTTTGAAGATTGGAAGTCCCTTTGAGATATTGGTTAGTTGTATCGAAGTACCTTCACTAATCTTTCATGATAAATTATCTGGCAATACTCGTATAATTTCAGACAGCCAGACAGCCAGACAGCTCAAAATAACTGTACGTACAGTTCTTAATAATTGCATCACTTCAAATATCCGCAAAACTCAAATCGCTATACATCTCTAGGTAGTCCCATTCTCGTATTTAGTTTTGTTGCTTAAATGAATCTATCACTGTTGATAACTATTCCTCGCTTACACAGTATTGATCCATCATGGATGATCCAGGCAAAACTTATCATCAACGAAGAAAGATTATTAGTTTACTTATTTTTCACTGCTTTCCCCAGATATCCAAGAACTATTCTTTTTATAAGGGGATGTTGGTATTCCCACAACAAGAACGGGAGAAACAGTTTGTATCTTTGAAGAGTTCACAAACGCTGTAAGTGCTCTTGAAAGATGTGGGCTGGGCTATCATCAACGGTTCCTTCCCGCTGACTTCGAAGTACCACAATAAAATCATACTTCAGCGATTGTAGTTTTTGTGAATTTGAAGTCTATAGCTTTTTAGCTGCTATACACATCCGAATAATCAAATGTATGAACCTTCTTTAGACCTCGTATCAGGATCAAAATTAAAGAAACTAATGATAAATTAATTATGGGAGCAACCAACTTTCTAAATGAAGTCAGTTACACTGACTTGCTCTCATGCTTGCAGAACCATATTGAAAATCAACTATAATCGAGGCACATCTGTTATTGTGCATCGTCCACTCATAATCGAACGAGTGGCGTGACTGTTCGTATTGATATTAGAGGAATGTTTTGCTCGGCTGGGTCTTCTGATGCGTTCGGAAGTGCTCTTCAGGAGTATCTGGATCATATGGATCGGTTGATTAATCCACCACAAGACGGAGAAGTCTAGATCAAAGGGATCAAGGCTCTGGTAGAAGAGAAGGATTCTCTAAGTGTAAAACATCACTGTCAGCGGTTTCTTCCCGGCTATCATCATCTTCATCAAGATCAACGATGGCCGGTGTCGACGGCGGATCATCCCAATCGGCGGACTCCTCACGATCATCATCACCATCATCGTCCAGAACGATAAAGGTCTTCTTCCTGGTCCCTTGGAGGGTCTCGTTTACTCTAGCACGCTTGGAAGCTCTAGCTTTGACTCTCTGCTCTTCCGCTTCCTCTTGCTTTAGCAACCTCTTCCTCTTCGCCCCGCCCTTGATTTGCTGTATTGAGGTTAGCCATATTATGTGCTTTCTGTTTGGACCCGCATAACTCACTTGGATCTCTGCTTCCAAAGCTTTGATTATTTCTCGAGTTTTGGTACTGACATCAGGCATGTCGACATCTGAAATGAGCTCTGGAGATACTGGACGACTTCCTGGAATAACACCAAGCTTCTGTAAACCATCTGTTGAGTGAGCAAATTGCAAGTCCTTTTTCGGAAAATTTGGTATACCTTTAGAACAATATTTCCATTGGAAAACCACAAGAGGTTGATCCTCGCCGTCCAAGTACTTGTCGTGAAATAATTTGACCCCGTTGCGTTTCCCTTGCCTCTCAATACCGTAACTCCACAATGTTAACTTTGTTTTAGATTTAGATATTGTTGGACTTACGTAGTTCTGTGGGACTTGATATCGCCTTTTAGAAGCTCCTCAGCCACTTCAGACATAGTAGCCTTATGGCCTGGGCCTTTCGTGGCAGCCCTGACCTTGCTAGCCATATGCCGGTAGATAGTCAAAGTGATAATTCCAACCGCTTGAGCCTTCTCGCACTTGGCCATGAAAGTTGGCGAATACCGAGATACGGTTTTACTAGCTAAAATTGATTAGGATCATACGACAGCAAAAAGAAAGGGGGTTTTACTCACTGATTTTGAGATCGTTGAAACAGAATGGTTTGCAGTATTTTTTTGTGCGTTCATAAGACTCGGAGCCTTCAATGGTATAACTCCAGAACTTCTCTGGTCCAAACTTGCCATTTTTCAGCCATTCTGGACGCGCACAGAATATGTCCGCAACGACTTGTCCATCGACACTGAGGAGAAATCGAAGTTTTGCAGCTTCTTGAGATTTCCAAGTCTGGTCTACCTCGAGAAGGACCTTGTACGGACGACTGAGAGCCTCAACATAGACACTTGTGGCACACTCGGCTGCATTTTTTGACATTCCAGCCCTAATGAGACCAGATGGTGTAACTTCTGTATCGCTATACTCCTTCAAAGTCTTGCTGTCGACCAGCAATTCGGCCTTGATGCCCCTGGCGATTCGGCTATCTTGAACCATCCTATTCGGTGCTTTTCAAATAGATGACAATATGATTTTATTGATTTAAGAGCTTTAAGAGGTGCTGCAGAGCTCTTCTGGAAGGTGGAAGGTTAGTCAATGTAAACAATTAATTAGAAGCAAGTGAGACAAATGGAAAACGGAAGAGTGTGAGGATTCGGAAGCGGTGACACAGAAAACAATAACACCCACAGCGTCCAAACCTCCAAAACAGCGTGCTAAAATTGAAAAAACATACCTTGGTGGTAATTCTTTGAACCAAGAAAAGACAGAGTTATGAGATGACTTGATAATGTCGAGGTATGCAGAAGATGCTCGCTGGGCTCAAAAAGTTTAGAAACATGAAACACTAAGCGCTAGGTAGTATCAAGTGAAATGAGGGCTTCTGATCGACGGCATGAAAAGGAAGAAGTCGAGGCAGGGAAACAAATCAAGTGAGAAACTTAGCTGAAAGCCGACAAGACAAAAAACACGTCGAAAAGAAGCAAGTGGGTGGGAATAGGCTGCAGTTCATCCGCAGGATAACTTACCGTGATGCTAAGAAAATAATGAATAGATCAGCCAGTATTGATGCAGGAGTACCAACCTCTTAACGATTTCCACAATATGATCTGGTGGAAGTTAATTGTGAGCTGGATTGGGAGCTAGTGATGGATCGTTTGGAGCGGCGAGCAGCTGATTGCTTTTGCAAGCTATAAGAGTAGAAGCAAGAAGGGCATTGAGAGAGAAAAGTGGAATATCGAGTCAATGTGGGAAGTGTCTGCGGATAGAACCTCGATGAAGCTGATGTGGCCAAGGATGCTTCTTTGGGATGATGATCGTTGATAACCGTATGAAATCGCGGATAGACTGATACCTATGTAAAAGGACAACAGTCTCTATAGCCTCCAGCCTGGGGACTTAACTATGTGTCGTGATAGAATCACCAAGCTTTGCGTGGCGAAATCTTCAGCGTTGAGGGTTGATGGTGATGCTGGGGAGAAGAAGGATGTGAGTGATAGATATCCGTTTTATAATTGTACGAGGGCGCGAAAAACACTTCAAGGTTGGTTTGTTAGTGGTGGCCAAACGAAAAACCGAAAGCAAAAGGCAGAAGCCAATTTCGGATGGTTTTCTGATCTCAAGTGTAGCATCAGCCACTTGGACCAGGATTGACAGCAAAATTGAAGGGGACACTTCCAGTTTGATGATCAGCTGTATCTTACAAACAACAAGTACCTCACTATATAAAGTGAAGATGGTAACGAGTTTCTGATGGCATATCTTGATACGTATCCTCACAACTCAATCTGTATTCTCTTTCCATCCGTTGATTCACACGAATTTTGCCATCATTGCCGGTCCTCATTTTGCTAAGCTCTAACAACACTCGTTTGTCGAGACCTAGCCTATGCAGAAAGAGAAGTTTATGAGGATCTTAGTTAGATCTAGACCTATATGAAGAAGGATATCATAATTGCAATTCACAGCGAGAACTCCGAAAGCAAGTATAGAACTGTCTCAGAGCATGCACCTTATTCCTTTCTCTGAGATACGACGAGCACATCTTGAAAGCTCCGAGATCATCATGCGTTCAGTTCATCAACATCAAGGCTGTACCATCCAAGCCTAGACACCCAAGAGATAAGTCTGCAGTTCTCGTATTGCTAACAAGAGACTATCTAGATAAACCCCACACTCACATCCATTTATACCCATCACAACACCGAGATATATAACCCACGATCCTCCCATCATTACCAGATCCCCTTCCAAATAATTCATAAACGAACCCACCGTACGTCACAACCTCCTCCAGGTCAAGAGGCTTTTCCCATTTGCTATTCGTCATAACTGTGTAGCTCGGGGGCAATGGTGCACCATGAACGCAAGATCTCACTGGTACAAAGCTGATGTGCATGTGAGAGTTCACGATGAGAATGACAACGTTGATAATGATACCCTGGTCATCTCCTACCTCATCAAAGCAAAATGTCAAACCAGCAGGTTAAATACTTCGAAGTGAAGTGTTGTGTAGCATCTTTATTGTATGTTGAGAGATCAGTGCAATTGAATCTAGTGACTGCTCTTGGTTATGGAGCGTATAAATACTCTGGGCGATGACAACAACAAGCTCCCCATTAAGCTAAGGCACAATGGATCGATGAGGTAAAGTTCACTTGGCCTGGCGGATATGCATATGATCTACTTGTAATATTCACGAAGACGTTTTGTTCAAATCTCAGCATGTTTATGCAACATGTACATCATCACTCACAACATCTCACGATTGCTCAAAGCCCGCAATGAAATCCTCATGTAATTCTCAAGCACTAACGCAGAATCTCTCCACATATCATTTTCCCAACCCAGCAGCCCAGAACCTCTGATAAACAATCTACTCAGTAGAAACCAGCGTGCCCTCCTCCACAGCCTCGGCATCAGGGTCAGGTCCGTCACCATTAACCACCTCATCAGTATTCTCTCCGCTCTCCTCTTCCTCTTCCTCGGGCGCATCAGGGACCTCCTCATCCTCAACATCAACAAGCGTACCGCTACCGCCCTCGTTCTCAAGACGGAGGTACTCCTCCCACTCAGGGAAGAGGTCGTCGTCCTCGCCAGGAACACCGACCGTGCGCGCAACTCTGCCCTTCTTGCTGGCCTCAAGGGATTCCTTCCAGAGTGCTACGGCCTTGGGCGCTGAAGATGGCTTGTAGGTTTGAGCGAAGAGGACAGCCTCAGCTGCGCGACCAGTCTTGGTGAGGAGGTCAATGCAACCATCGATGTCGCTTAGCTGCCAAAGACAGCTGAATGACACGTTTTGTGCACCAGCAGCTGAGGCCTGGGCTGCAAGATCTTGAAGACCTTCACGGTTGCCGGTCGAGGAGTGAAGGAGAAGAAGCGAGCCGAGATCCTTGGCGTTCGTGAAGCACTCAGCTGCAAGCGCAATATCCCATCCACTGAGAGCAGCGTCACCAACCGTCTTCCACTTGTGCTCGACATCAGCTTCGCGGGCAAGCTCGAGAGCTATTGGGAGTTGACCAAGGGCGAGGGCAAGGTCGAACTTGTGCTCTGAGTCTGTAGCAACTTCAAGAGCGAGCTCCTTGTGGCCTTGGCCTTCAAGGAAGCGGGCGATCTTGTTGAACTCGGAGGTGGGAATGGATGGGAGGAGTTCAGCAGCGGACTCCATGTCATCTCGAAGGACGAGAGTCTGGTACTCAACTACTGAGAGGGTCAGAGCAAAAGAAGTGACGGAGACATCCTTGTCGCAGAGGTAGATGCGGGAGTCGCGTTGGATGTAGCCAAGGAGGTACATAGGCTGATCAAAGTGGGAGATGGTGTAAGTTTGATCACCAACGAGGTAGTTGAGACGGTTTGTGCTGTTGGTGTAGATGAAGCAATCACCAACCCATTCACCAGTTCGTACGCTACAGAAAAGTCAGTGGTGATTTCATAGAAAGACAATCGTAGTTAATTACCTCTCATTGATATCGGTGATGACTTCGAAAGCAGCCTCAACACCATCCTCCTCAACTTCGCCATTTTGTACAGCAGTAATGTATGCATCGCGGGAGAATCGAAGGACATAGAAAGTGTCCTCACAAGCGAGACAGACAAGCTCTCCACTCTCAGACCAGTAAACCTATTATCTATCGTTAGCATACAACACAGCATTTCTTTCTCAAAATACGCTATGCGCTTACCTCTATCGGATCAACCTCGATTCTTCGCACGAGACCGCCGGTTTGCCAATCGAAGAGGCCGATTCCACCTTGACCCTTGACACCAAGCAAAACACCACCAGCAAGACCCTCAGCCTGGAAGCCAACATCGAGACCACCGGCCTTCTCGATGAAGTTCTTATATATCCGCACACTGGTAGCCGATTCTCTGATAGCGTAATCGTTGTTGTTCTCTTTTGAGCCCCAGACGAAGTCCAAAGCCGAACCGAAGGCCTTGTTTCTCCATGCAAGAGCAGTGTAGATGATGTATTCTCCATCACCGCAGACGGAGACGAATCGGCCATTAGGTGAGTGCAGGAGAGTTTGTGGGTAAACCTCGCAAGTGCCGAGATCCTTTGTTGGAAGTGAAATTGGTGTGTTGTCCTTAATCGAAGCATCCGCACCCTTGATGATAGACGATACGACCTCACTGTGTCTTGCCCAAATAAGCTTTCCAGAGTTGTCCATAGATACTGCTGGTTCCTCTCTTCCCATCTTTACTACGACAGCTCCATCATCGAAACCGACCGCTACACCCTGCTTACCACGTTGGTAGCTCACACACCATGCTCTCTCCAAACCATAGTTGAGAGACTGCTCTAGTCTGTATGTGTTTGCGTGCCAGATCTTGACCGTGCCATCTTCGGAACCAGAGATGATAACTGGGAGCTCTGGATGATAGCATGCGAATGAAACATTGCTAGTATGTCCCTCGAGTGTCGCAATCAAGGACTTGGTCGTGTAATCCCAGATCTTGACCGTTCGATCATCTGATGTTGTGAGAAGGTATGGCTTGTCGGATTGTGGGTAGTAGTCGACATGATTGACACCCTTTGTCTCGTGAGCTTCCAGGGTGAAGTTGGCCGTCGATGAGCCCAAGTTCCAGATCTTGACTGTCCTGTCCAAACACGCCGAGGCAAATGTGTTGGTGTCTTTTGGGTTGATGGCCAGTCCCATCACATAGTGGCTGTGTCCCTCAAATATCTGCATGCACTTCCATCCCTTATCCCAATCCCAGAGCTTAATGGTCATGTCATCGGAAGCGGTTAAAACGAAGGGTAGTGTAGGGTGGACAACGATGGCTCGAATATAATCTGGGTGTGCCTCGAAGGATGTGATCTTTTCCGAGGTGTTGTAGTTGTATACTCGAAGCTGGAAATCGTCGGAGCCGCATACAATCCAGTTCTTACGCGCAATGAATCGTCCGGCTCGTACAGGTACATCTGTCAATTCGAACGTCTTGACAATTGCCTACGACCTGTCAGTGAAGGTATGCTAGAGCTTTCGAGTACCTTACCTGTGTTTCATATGACCAAATGTACACATGTCCTATAGCAACCTCATCAGCATCGCTTCAATCCCCCGACGACCCCTTCACAACCTACCACTGTACAAAGTAGTCAAGATCCATGGCTCGACAGGGTGGAAGTCGATACCCTTAACTCTCTCGCTCCTCGCAAAAAGCTGTCTCTGGATTTGGTACTTCGAATTAGTCTTCTGCGCCATGACGGGAGGAGGGCCAACAATGACGGTCTCTCTCAGTTGTAGGCTCTGGTTCTTCCTATGTGAGGATGTGCGCAGATCCCCCAGTTGGAGCAATTGCTCCTCCGCGACCATATGCGCCATGTTTAAGGGTGAGAGGGAAAGGTACAACGCACCTTCACGTCCAAACGCATGTTGGCGGTCCCTGTTGTTGCGGCTTGCTATGAGAAGGTAAGGGAGGGCGAGGGTGCAGGGGAGATGTGGCTTTCGGCAGCCTATGAAATCCACGCCGTCGACAGCAGCGAATTCGGTAATCGATGGTGTTTGTACAAACTGCGGGATTATGCGCTCGTAAAAATTGTGAGCGGGCGAACGAGGTGTAACGTAAAGATCGTGGAGACTGGTCTGTGGGGTTGGATATATTCCCATTGAGCTTCTGATGTTCGTGGCTCTTTGGCAGCTCTCTCGCCGTGCGCCGTGATCCCCACCAACCAATCATAGTTAGACAGCCTGCACAGGCCAGCGGAGCAAAGATGGCCTTTAGACAGCTTATGTTGTCAACTCATCAATAAACTCTTGATACCATTCCAAGAGTCGATATTCACATCTTCTACATATCGGATCACCCTAAGTTTACGATATTTCTTTTCGTGGCTTGTCTCATGGGTGTTTCTTCTTCTGACTGATAGAGCTCGATCATGATACGCCGAGATGTAGATTGAAAAGCTTCAGGGATACGTGATCAGTTCACATCACAAAAACAAGTCTACAATTCTGGACTAAAATGATCAAAACTTCATTTCAATAAGTCGCATTTAGCTAATGGTATTCCAGCCATGAAAATGACGAAAAAAGGAGGCATGATCCTGCATTCCCTCCAATGGACAAAGGAGAAATGCAGAAGCACATATGATCCATCCATGGACCCCAGCTCAAAAATCAACGCCAGAACAGGTATCTCGATCCCAATCCCAAATCATTAAATGCGACTTCTTAAGAGTCATGGGGTAGTCTGTACCCTCTCAATCACCTCCACAATCAATGGGAACAGCTTGTGCTCTGAGTCCAGTCCGCACACCTTCTCAGCAACCTCGTGCGGGGTGTGCTTCCTCATGATCGCCGCCAACTCCTTACTCTCCTCGTCTTCCTCGACATTCTGGAAGCGAAACGCCAACTCGGCAGCGAAGAGGAGTCCGGAACATTCATGGCCCATTTCTGCCAGCTCAGCGGCAGGACCAATGAAGCGCTCCTTGCGGCTCAGCTTGCGCAGTGGTGCACGACCGACTCTCTCGACAGCGTCCTCGAGGTGAGGGTTTCCGATTCTGGTGATGATTTTCTCGACGTAATCTTTTTGTTCCTGGGCGTCGATGTCGTGCTTTCCTACGATCAACATGCTTGTCTCGGCCAAAGCCTTTCGTACCTGGGCAACAATGGCTTTGTCTTGAAGGGCATCATAGACGGTTTTGCAGCCCTTGCTGTAACCGTAGTAGGCTGCTGCGGCGTGACCGGTGTTGACAGTGAACAGCTTTCGTTCAATGTATGGGATCAGATCATCTACCCACTTGATGCCCTTGATATCTGGCACGTCGTGGTCGTGGAACGGTGTGCGATCGACGACCCACTCGTAGAACTTCTCTAGCTTGACATCCAAGCCAGCCTCAGGGTCTTGTGCGGGCACGATGCGATCAATCGCTGAGTTGGCATAGCGCGCTCTCTCGTGATGATCATGTAGACGATGCTCAGGTGTATTCTTCTTGTCTTTGATGTGGTTGGCCAGAGAATCGGTTGCACCGATAGCATTCTCACAGGCAATAACAGCTATAGGTGTAGCTTCGTTGGGTCTGGCATCAACTCCTTTTGCGATGACGGGAGCGATGAATTTCAAGACGTTAGGACCAACCGAGCAAGTGACGACGTCCGCGGTCCTTATTTCCTCGATAACATCTGCCTCGTGGGTTTTGGAGTTGATGGCACGATAGTTGGTGATTTCCGACTCGGAATCACCCTCTGCTCCGACCTGAATGACTTTGTAGGATTTCGTGGTCTGTAATTGCTCGATGATGCTCTCTTGCACATCCACGAAAACCACCTCGTAGCCGGATTTGTGCAAGAACCTAGAACTCTCGTCAGCATACATTGCCAAACCTTTGTTTGCTCGTCTCGTGAATATTCGCAACTTACTCGGCGACGAATCCTCTGCCCTGAAAACAAACGATAGTCAGCAAAGTATTCTTACGATGAGAATTGATGTACGGCTGTCGGCGATCAGAATGATGCCTGAGGAGTTCCCGGGTTCTCTCCCAACACCCGAGAAACTCTCCCAGCAACGATTCGCTCCCACAAGCACAATTGATTGTCAGAGACCACTCACAATGTTACCGCCTCCGAAATGAACTGCCTTATTTCCCATGATTGCGGGTATCTTGATTCTGAGAGTCTATGGAGACTTTTGTAGTTTCGGCGGGAATGTTGGTGGGGTATGGAGAAAGTGCGGAGAGGAGTGCGGAGGAAATGTGGAGTAAGTGGCTTTGTGGGGGAAGAGAAGTAGATGAAGGTTGAGGATGCGAATGTCGTCGATGGATGCAGGATTTTATATGCTGAAGATGAGGGGAAGACTAGATGGTAGTGGGAGTTGTAGTAGTCGTAGTAGTTGTAGTAGTCGTAGTAGTTGTAGTAGTAGTATTGATGATAGTTGTTGTAGTGCAATTCTTGTCAGCAGACTCGAATGTATGATGGGTCATGTAATTCACAGATTTCAAGAGGGTCACGTAGGTGGTGCAAGCTACCGATACTTATAGTAACAGTGGGCAGACTTGGAGAGGCAGAAGCAGAGGCAGAGGCAGAGGCAGAGGCAGACGTGATACCACACGATATCAGATTTCAGATGCATCATACCGTGGGATTAAGAAATGTTCAGGGAGTCAGATAAGGTTTACCCCTCCACGAAGGACAAGGTGTGTGATTGGATGAATGGTAAATGGTAGAATATGAAAGGAATATGAAAGCAATGATGGTAGCGGGAAGTTCGATTTCACAATGGATGAATAAGGAATGCTGAATGCTGAATGCTGAGTGTTGAATAATGAATAATGAATGGTCGGTCCATCCACGGTGGAGAAGAGATGCGGCGATATTCTGATTGGTGGCAGGGGGGATCTGTGACTTTTGTTCATGGCTTCTCTCATTGGCTGCGTTACTTTCCCTCGACATCATCATGCCATGACTTTTGGTAGGACTGTTGGTAGGACGGTGTGAGTAGTCCGTAGTTGTACAAGTGGAATAGTCATCTGGGTAGCACGATCGGCCTGCTCCCTCTTCCAAGAGAGGACACCAGATCGATTGCAGGAACTCGACTGATCTGTCCGTCACTCGAAGCCAATGTTTAGAGAACGGTAAGTGGATGTAAAAATAAAACAAGATAAACCGGAGGGTATATAAAACAATCCAACGCAGAATAAAGACTCATGCTCTCCCCCTTTCTACCAATGTAAACAATGGCAACGATGAGGTCTTGTCTCCGACTCGGATGGTAAGTAGTATCTCCTGGCCACATCTACCCGTTCTGTCTCTCTCCAACATGGCCGCTTTCCCTTATCATATCATCATCTACATAGTACAATGGCCTTCTTTGCGCCATGGCTTGAATGGGCTGTCGTGCGTGCGGGGGCATTTGCTATCGTGAAGTCTCGTCTTGAGCACAAGCCAAGCTGGGCGCAGTATGACGCACCTTTCCCCATTCCCCATTCCCCATTCCCCGTTCCCCATCATCCCCTATCCCCGCCACAGCATACCTGGGCAGCATACATAACCGGGAGCATGCACTCCAAGTCACAACCTCCCTATCGACATAGTATCGTCGCCTTGAAATAAATGTGTGAAATGAACAAACAATAAATCCAAGAGTCCATGAGTATGAGTGTATCTTCGTCAAGTCGAGTATCAGAAACACATCCAAACGTATGGACATGGATGTGCCCTCGTCAAGCCATCTCTCCATAACCCGTTCGGAGTAATAACCGTCGACTGAGGCAAATCCAACAACACAAGAGTCGAGCCCACACCCCCCAAGGCTCCATAATAATCACACCTCCACCTTCAACCTCCACATTAATCACCATCGCCATCGCAATTGCAATCGCAATCCCAAGGAATTTCATCACAATCGTGAGATTCAAGAGACCTGCCTACCTACCTGTGCCAACTAGCCCCCAACAAATGTCCAGTCTTATCTCGATTCTCAATTCTCACGATGCGATGTGCCTGTCCACGGAGCACCTCGGTCCTATTTCTTCCACAGCGCCGACAGAGACACACCACGCCATCACGACGACACAATACGAATCGATGCGGTGCAATGCGATCGTGAGCTTCATTGTTTCGCTGTGACTGTACGGTGTACACCATGAGCACCACAACGCTCGGCCAGCTGCACTGACATACTACGTAAGGTACTACTTCCTATATACTGAGAGATTTCTTTAGCCTGAAACTCGCCGGCTGGCTGCGTATCATTTCGTACACTCAAACTGTGTGGGTGTATGGATACACACTGACGCAGCATCGTGAGGTGTTGGAGCAGGCCGTCTTAATGCCTCAAGTTGCAACGCCGAATGATGCTTGCCCCTCGCCCCTCGCCCCTCGCCCCTGTGAAATCTCGGCGCTTGTTACGTTACTTGCGGATTGTGCGTCGAGCCCACCGATGCCGAAACCATCTGATGCTTCGAGGCACAGCATCTGTTCTCCCTGTGTCGAATACCTGCAGCACCTAAGTAAAGGATGAGTATTTCCGGTGTTGATCCATCGCGCTACATACATATATCCATCCATTGTTCATTAGGCATTGTCGGGCCGCCACAGCTCAAGTATGTAAGTATGTATATGCGTGAAGGATCAAGCACCCGAGGAACAGCGGCTGTGCTGTTCACGCAATCACCAGCGCTGAAACTAACTACCTTACTATGTCGAATACTCATACATCGACTGTGAAAAGTTCCTCCAGTAACATGGGAAACATACCTGGCCGGCGCAAGAGGACAAGCTCATCCATCAATCCAAGTACCTAAAACAAACAACGATGCCACTTAGAATACCCATGGTAAAGTAAGGTGAAAGCCATAACCTGGAGTGAGGAAGTATGGGCAGAATCCCAGCAAGGTACATACCTAGATACTATCTGTCTGTCATTACCTTTCCTTCAACCCAGTCTCTGCACGCTGTCGCCCGACCATCCCAACGGACCGAGGGAACCGTTGCTCCATGGTATGAGTTAACCGTCTCCGTCTCTGTCTCCGTCTCTGTGATTTGTCCGCTCCTGCGACCGTTCTGCCGAGTGTGGGAATCACGTGGAACCATGTCATGACCGAGTCCAAGCACAGATTGTAAATGGCTCTCAAAAATCCTATGAAAGCGTTCTCGTTCTCGTGGACTTGAGGTAGAAGAGTAGATGCAAGTGGTCACTTGTGCAAGCTGACTTCTCAGACCGTTGAGTTTCTTATATGGTGCTCGGTTGCTCAGGACGTGCAGTGAGACAGGAAAGTTTGATCCTTTGAGAACACTCACTTATCCAAGCGCGGTTAAACATCGAGAGGCACACATCTACTTAAGCGCCAAGCTATTTCGTGACATTCACTTATTCAAGAGCACATTTCCTCAAAGTGGCCGATTCATCGTTTTTTGCAAGGCAGAAGTTTGACTGATACTCCTTTGTGTCTGATGGCGAGTCAAGTGAACTTACTTGCTTTTACCCTCAGGATTGCTATCTCGGATTTCTTAACGTCATCTCCTTTTCCAAATTTTCCACATTTTCCACACTTTCGAAAGGTCTGTATATCTGACGTTGGCTTTGGCACACTATGCTTGGACATCGTTCTGACAGGTTCTAAGGACTGGCAAGAGCCAACCCAAGTCTAGACTCAGAGATCGAGACAACTTCAAAAAGAAATGTTAGAGCCATGGTACGAGGCGGCAACAAATTCCCTATCCGTGTCTTTTGCATTCAGATCTTTCCTTTTCGTACTCAACATTTTCATCCCTTGTTATAGAGTCATCGGGTTTTTGAGGTCCAAACCCGAAATGCTCACTCTTCATAACTTGACGTTTGCTTTATGGAGATACTCTGGATAAGACATCTCTTTTTGAATAGCTGAAATCCTTCTCTCGAGTTTAGTCCTGTGTACAAGACGCTTTCAACTTTTCTAGAATCTTCCATTTCTACTTCTGTCCTGAACCTCCCATTACGGTAAGTGAAAGAAAAGAGTCACTCGCTCATTCGGGTATTGAACTGTTCACCCCAACGACGTTAGTACAAAACACTTTAAGGAAGGCACCTTCGTATCGAAGGTATCATTCCCTTTTCGCAACGTCAAACCAATTTCTTTCTATTATCCATACTTCATCTCCTACTTCATCAACTCGTTGTCGTGTACATTTCCTGATACTATCAATCTCTTCTATTCTTGCCACTCGTTACCACAACATGATGGATTTCTACGCTCTTGCTCAAAATTCTGCTCGCCTTTCGGATTGTATAAATCCAGCCTGCTTGACACTTCTCATGGGTTCTTTCTTTCTCATCTTCTCCATTGCACTCACCGGTATCTACACAAGTCGAAATTGCCAAGTTACAACTCATTCTCCTATCACTACTGGTAACCGGCGATCATTTGCCAAGATACCACTCTTGCAACCTTATCCTCCCAAGTAGGATAATAAGAGAAGAAAAGTCGAACTTCGACAAACTCACCATGACTTTCGGCATCAAGGTCAGGGGAGGCGGTTCAGCACCGCAATTCAAAGTCCCAGCCAAAAGGCACGCTCCTGAAAGGAGGGGCTGGAGACAAAAGACAGCCTTGAGATGCCGGAGAAGGCCGGAGCCAAAACTCGAGGCTACCAAGCCAGCGTTGGTCCGCTTCTCCTTCGACAGCGACCATGAGCCCCGTCCAGTGTCGAGAGCGACGTCCATCGCCTCGACACTGGCCTCCGACCCAGAGCAACGGGCAATGGAGCGTGTGGAGCTGGCCTACCCCAACGCCAACACAAGGGCCCTGTACGCCCGGCCATTATCTGTGACCTTGCAGGGCCCCTCCACCAGCGGCGGAGAAGGCAGCGTCGCTTCCTCCTCGTCGCCATCAATCAGCTCGGACAAGCCGGCGGTGGAGGAGGCAGCGCGCTCGGCTCCGTTCGGCGATGCGCCGCGAGGGAGCGGCGGGTACAGGCGGTCGAGATTTCACGAACATCTCGACGACGTCCACCCGCCGCGCCTGTTCGCGCCCATCTGGCACGATCCCGACTTCTCCGAGCAGTCTACGCCTTGGAATACGTCGTCGGAATTCGCGGACAGCGAGACTGCGTTGCTGCCCAGGCAACCGAGGGGCCGGATGCTCTCCGAGGCCGAGAAGATTGCCGCGTACGAGTATGCGCGGATTCAAATAGGGGCGGAGATGGCCACGGATCGGATTCTGGAGGGGCATTTGGGGCTGGTTTTGGGGGAGGCCGAGAGGAGGGGGGTGGAAAAGGAGAGGCGTGGGGTCTGGGGAAAGGTGAAAGGTGCTTTCAAGAAGTGCCTTGGGAAGGTTGGGCAGAAGTGAGCGGGAAGTTTCGTCATCGTTTTTCTGCATATAGGCAGCGTATGAAAAAGGAGTTTGGAGTTGAAAATGGCATGGAGCATATTCGTTTAGCATTAAATACCCACTTTGAATCGATTTACACTTTACACTCAGAGTCATATCTCACATTACATTACAATAGTACATTTCCTTCCTAATCCAGTCTCTTCGCCGTACCAATGCCCCATCCATTTCCAACCCCATTCCCATAGCCCAACGGTGTCGCACCGCCCAGACCCCTTCCCCTGACTCGCTTCGGCAGCACAACGCCCCAGAAATAAACCGTCACAACACTAGCCCCCGCGCCGAAGCTGACAATGCAGTAGAACAACGTCGAGGCATAGACATGGCCGCCCATGCCGGCCCACTCATACTTCCCATTCGTCGTCGGCAGCGCGGGCGTCGGGAACCAGCGCACGCTGAAGCGCAGCGGCAAGGCGTCGCCGATGACCAGCTTGTGGGCGGTGGTCTCGTGGGCGAGCGGGCTCGTGCTGTAGGCGGCGCCGCTGTCGATGACGCCCGAGTCGTGCTTGTGCAGGTGGTGCTTGGGCGTCGAGTGCAGCAGGATGTTCAGGTGGCTGGACACGTGCAAGTGCGACAGCTGCAGCGTGCCGGCCAGCGCGAACACCAGCGGCACGTACTCCTGCTCCACGCGCTCCTCCGGCAGCGCCGTCACCGTCTGCGCCGGCCGCGCCGGCAGCCGGCACGTCAGCGGCGCGTCGTTGTGGATGTAGAACTCCAGCAGGTGGAAGAAGGCGTCCGTCACGAACCCGATCGTGCAGTTGATCTCGCCCTCCACGCCGTATTGGAGCTCCAGCGGCTTGTTGGTCTCGTTGCATACCGGGAAGGGGATGTATTGGAGGCCGCCTTTCGAGTCTTGGATGTGCTCGCCCGTCTCGCTGGGCGTCTATTAGCTCCTCTCTTTCATTCTGCGTTCATGGGCATGCCGTTTCGGAGAGAATGTAGGGAACGCGTGGACGGATGGATGGCTCTTACATTGTGCGGTTCAGACATTCGACGGGGATGTGGGCGCCATAGTGATATGCGGGTTTTGGTATCGGGGTGGTTGTTTCGGCGAGGACTGAGCACGCGAAGGTGAGAGCGGCCAGGAGTGTCGAGAGCATTCCTTGATGGCGCGGCCGATCAATCGCCATTGCGAGTTTGTGATCGGTGAAAATGAGCGCTGGATATTATGATGGCATTGGATGTTGTACCAGAGTCCATCTGCGATTGTGTTGGAGATGACAGCTTGAGCTTCATCTGCTATCGATTAAGCGAGTCTGGGGAAGTTAATCAACTCAAACATGATTTCCACCAGGATTTTAATTGGGAATGTACAATTATGAACCGAGCTTGCATCGATATTGATCCTATTCATGTATGTTTGTTTTGAAATCCACGTGGCTAAACAAAGGCACTTTCTGTTTATTTTGGCAATTGTGTATTATTGTGATCAGGTGTTTGCAAGAACAATTATTATAATTTCTCATCTATTATTACAGAGCATGTTTTCTAAATCTTTCTCACCGGTCTCCAACATCTAAAACTTCACGACTCTTGGATGCAAGAAGGGAATACGAACAGCTCATCTTTCACAGCATCACTCGAAAAGAACTGTCATTAGGGGTATCGCCATCTTTCTTAGATGTCTCAATTGTTCCTCGGCAGATTAAATACCTCATTCACCACAGTATTATTACGACCATTAGTCCTGGACTTGGTTCAAGACAAGAAGCATATAGCGTTCTTCAATTCTTTCATAAGCTTTTATCTAGGGAGCAAATTCACAAATTTTTATATTTCTCCCTAGGTAGTAAGAAGCCTATCGGGCCCCTACGATTTCGCTCAGATATCATACGAGCAAGCCTCCGGTTGCAGAAGAGTTAGGTTTGATTAGGTTGTTGAACCCCTGAAACCCAATAGAGGGATGTTGTAGGTAGGTTAGATTAGTAGGACCGCTTACCTACATCTATGTTGACTATTTAAACACTCATATCATATGTCTTGGTTTATTGCTTCGTCTACAGATAGAAAGAATGTTAGATGCAGAGAGGAGAGTACTTACTATAGGTGATATTATAGCTTACAGTTAGATTCATAGACAAAGTGATATAATTATAGAACATAATAGACTTATTTGGACTTTATATAGCATATATATAACGCCATTGAGCTAGCTAGGAATACATCCAACAGTGAATTAGGAAGCAGAACACAAGGCCTTGAAGTGAAGCTTGAATCTAGTAGGCTTTGCCTCAAGAAGATATAATGATGTGTAAAAGTGATACTTGAGCGATCTTAGAGAATAATTGATAACAATAATAAAAACAGCGACTTCCATCAAATCTTAGTGTATAGTCATCAAAAAAACTTCTGATTCTAGGTTTATGAAAGTACTTTCTATATATGAGGTAGGTTTAAGGTGAAACCTTACTGTTTATAATGGAGCTCAGTATTTGACTGAATGTATTCTCGAAAGAAGCGCCAAGCGTGATCAGAGTGGCTTTTATATATATATATATATATATATTGGTCAAGACACTTGCCTGATGAAAGAGTTTTGCCAGAACATCTCTGACAATATTCAGTGCTGTTGATATAACCGGGATCAACGTGGAGTAGGAACGGCAAGTGGATACACTTCCTCAACATCTCTGAGACAACATAGTAGAATGTATATGATGCCATAAAATGACTGCGGTAGTAAAATATAAAGATAAAAAGGGTGAGTAGAATGAATGTGAGCTGCTACACTTGATTTACGTTTTTACTATTCACCCCACATGCAAAAAATGGCTGCACAACAAGCAAAATCATCGAACACCTGCCTAATTATATACACCCAAATTATGTTATGGGCCGCTTCAAACTCCAAGAGCCGGATCGGTGTTGATTGGCCAGATCCAGCAATTGACTACTTTAGGACATTTGAGTATCGTAACTAGATGTTGAAAGCCATTTGTGATCTGAGAAGATCACAACTTGCTAGGAACCCAAATTGGCTTTCTTTTCTCCACGAAAGCCCTAACACCCTCAAGCATGTTCTCTCCTTTGTCCATTCTCTTGTACATGTTCTCTGCGAGGAGTCTCGTTCCCTCTTCCGCTCCTACGCCCTCCCAACCAAGCTTGACACCCTCCCTACTAACAATAACACTATCTGGACTGTTGTCTGCAATATCCTCAGCCATCTTGATTGCCTCTTGCACAACCTCGCTACTCTCGCCTTCACCCCCAGATCCAACAACTCTATTCACGAGTCCCCAGCTCTGCGCCTCCTTAGCACTCAGTGTCCTTCCGGTCAAAGCCATTTCCATAGCTCTCTGCTTCCCAACGGTCCTTGTGAGCCTAGGCAACGCACCAGCCAGCGCAATAACACCTCTCTTGACCTCTGGCAACGCAAACAGGGCCTTGTCACTAGCGATCACGATATCCGTGTTGATAGCAATCTCACAGCCGCCGCCGAAGCATATCCCATTGACCGCGGCGATCAACGGCTTCTTCCCACCCCGTCGGCTCATCCCGCCGAATCCGGACGGCGGCATCTCTCGGGAGGTAGTGGAAGAATTCTGTCCGTCCCATTCCTTGAGGTCGGCGCCCGCGCAGAATGCCCGTCCTGTGCCTGTCACGATGCCGCAACGCAGCGATGGCTCGGCATCCATCCATTCGAAGAGCGCATGCAACTCGTGGTGCCCGATGCTGTTGATGCAGTTCATTGATTTCGGGCGGTTGAGGCGGACAAGGAGGATGGAAGGTCTTGGGAATGATATTATGGCATGCTCCACCCTAGGAGGTGGTGAGGCGAGATTCGGTGAAGACATTTGGTAAAGATTTCCTAAAATAGCAAAATTATAAGTTTGGAAGTATAGATGGTTTGTATAAGGAAGGTTGGAATGCTTCAGAAAGCTTCAATGGCTGTTGGATGCTACAATGAAAATAAATGACATGACATTTCTGAATAGACGTTGAAATCGTGGGGAGTGGAGATGCCTCGGCTCGGCTTCATGAGAACGGAAATGGTCCGTCAGAGCCACATTTTATCGAAAGGACCCTGTAAATACCAGATTGACTCCCGGTACCGGAGCCAAATATATTTATGATATCCCGTCTGTGGATTTGAATTGAGCTTTTCTTGTATTTCTTCTTCAATATGTATCTATATCTGTGCCCTGTACATGCGTAGCTGTATGTCCACATAGCCATATACCTGTAGAAAAAATTATATAAGTATGTCTTTCTAAAAATAGGGTTTGAGACTGTCCTTGTGGCAAGTGAAACTTGAGGAGGTTGGACTGGCTATTTGAGGCTATTCAAGGGCCAGGTATCGCAATATATAGGGTCACAGCACAGCTATTTACTAGAATGTAGCATCCATAGAATATCGCGTTGAGTCGTTAGATGTTATCTTGACAATGAGTTGGTTGCTTCATATCGAGGAGTTAGTGCAGCAGCGTGAGATGACAGTCATTGATACTAGTCCAGAGGATTTGTGTGAAGTCTATGATAGTAACAGCAGCATCGAAAGCTTTCATATCACTTAAGTAGTCATTTGATATTAAAAGGGGATTACATTATTTGTATTATTTGTATTATTTGTATCATTTTAATAAAATCTATCCGTATACCTCAAGACTCGCGGTGTTGCATATCCCGATCCTTGTTGCCCAATTTATCAAACATGATGAATAGGATGAAGCTATTCAAATTCCATACGTCCCACGCCACGCTCCATCTCCTCTACTGTGCCGCTCAATTCTCGATCCATCATCGTCAAATTCCCGTTCAAGCAGATAGTGTGGGATAGAGTGAATTGAGTCCGGCAACTCCACGTCAGCACCGTGCTCTGAATATACCGGAGGTGGTGTTGCTGTTCTTGAACTCTCACCAATTTGACTGTGTCTTGATGGCTGTGCAGTTCTATCAGCAGACAATGAGGAAGTTCTGCGATGATAGCAATGTCGACAGACTGTTCGGGTGGACCTGCGCAGGCTTGGCTGTTGCGAGGATCTTTGTGGGTGGATTGCGTCTGTGAAATGGGGACGTCTAGCTCGGCTCTGTTGAGAGCTTGGTCGTCCGGCTACCCATTGGTGCATGGACTCTTGGCTGGTGTGATGTCTTAATGCTAACGTAGCCGCCGGTGTTGTGGGCAATGTTTGGGATAACGAAGCTCCCCTTTCTCTTCTTTCTCCTATTTCCCGACTTGCTCTGCTTGCTCGTGCATATTTGGCAATGCGGGTACGAGGATCATCATCTCCTTCAGGCCGACCCAATTCGATATCATCAGGGTTCTCTCCACGTGCATTCCTTTTCCTTGATCCACAGCAGCAGGACCAGATGCACAAGAGTGGCAACAAAAAGGCGACAACTATCACGATCCCAAAGATCTTTTTCGAATGGTCTGACATCTTGTCTTCCTCTGATA
This sequence comes from Xenosphaeropsis pyriputrescens, assembly GCA_022609375.1. Classification (NCBI taxonomy): domain Eukaryota; kingdom Fungi; phylum Ascomycota; class Leotiomycetes; order Phacidiales; family Phacidiaceae; genus Xenosphaeropsis; species Xenosphaeropsis pyriputrescens. Next base: position 165,499 of record JAGKQE010000051.1, read on the forward strand.
ACTCCGATGCAAGCGCGGAAGATGCGGCGAGCGTTGCAACCTCCTGATTGAATACTATATTAGACGGTTCACGAAATAATGAAGAACTTGAATCAGTTTCTCTTTCTTAGAGTCGTGCGACTTACAACGACTACCATGAAGGGCGATCGATTATCCGGCAGGACTGAGAATTTCGGATGTAACAGTGTGAAAGTCAGATTGGTAGGATTTCAGAGGAGGCCAGGAGTATTTATATGGTAAAGTTGGCTGCTTCGAATCATCGATTGGGTTGTGGAGAAATGTGATCAGTACCTTCATGTACGGTCTTAGGGTGCCAGACCTCTGTTGAATCCATGGATGTCAGCTTCTGGTTATCGTGCCAGAATAATTCCTTGAGTGGTTCTGACTGGCTCATATTGTTGGGAGGTTCGAGTATAAGTACTCAATGCTGGCTATTTCGAGCTGGCCTTGCCCTTTCCAAGGCTTTCCAAGGACGACAACTTGTGGTTAACTCGTTTAGACAATGGACGACACCCGTTTTGGAGACAGACTTGTGCTGTAACTGAAGAGGGCCACGGCAGCCCAAAATCTAGCCACATTCAGAAGATGTACTTGATGGACTTCAAAGCCGCATCGGGTCGATGCCATCACTTAGGATATTCAGTGTCTGTAACCTTTTGTTCTCATTTAGACCATATCTTCAAGGATACATCAATCTACCTGAAGACATCTGAATTTGAGCCTTTGAAACTTTCAACACTGCACACTAGCCGAGTCTGATTCTTTTCATGAATCATTTCATCCTGTCCAGAGTCGTGCGACTTCTAATGTTGCGGCTCTTTCTCATCATGCCGAAAGCTGATCTTCAAAACAGCGATCGACGCCCACCTCACATCCAGTAACCCTCTTTCCAGAGATCTTTCGCATACGAATCTGTCAATCTTTCATCCTCACCGTATTTTTCCTGCCACCCAACAAATCCTTTATCGAGCACATAGACCTTCTGCTCTTTCTTTTCTTCCAAATCCTCCCACTCGTCTTCACCCTGCTTATTTTCCGCCGCAGATTTTTTCATAGCCTCACCCACACCACCAAGGTTCTGCTTTGCGCCTAACAATCTTTCGCGCTCGCGGAGGTATCGGAGAGCAGCGGAAGGCCCGCGTTGTTGTGATAACGCACAGTGAAAGACCACCGTATCCTTATTTTCAAGCTTGCGAACTAGTTCGGGGATTTTATGGTCGAGTGTCTGTGATGGGCAATGTGTAGATCCTTTAATATGTCCACCGATATGATCTATAGCAGTCATGATTAGTACTATGTTCCAGAGATTGGGCGAGGAGTTCTACCATCATCCCGTACATCGATTATAGCTACAGTGGGGTTTTCTGAGGACGTTTGAGAGAGAATGATCTCTGAGAGAGCTGCCGAGGAAAGGCGCGGCAGAGTCGCTACAGTCGTCATCTTTACTAATGATAACTTAGTGAATTGATGGATGGCGCGTTGTGAGATATGTTGCATGTGGAAATTGAGGAACATTGTCGTTGCACCCCACCAAACATCGTCATCGCTAGAGACATTGAAATCTGGGGTCAAAAGCGGATCCTTGCCGTGCACGATCTGCCGGATATTCTCCGATATCAACTACACCATACTTCTTGATACGCAAAAACAAACCACATGCGGTAGTATTTTGATATCCGGCACCGAATGATGGTATCTCACTTCTAACACTTGGAGCAAAGAGAATCATAACCAAAATTAACAAGAGGTAAAAGACAAAAAGACCAAAAGGAGATGTTAACAAAACCGGCAAAAGATTTAGTTCCTAGATCGACTTGGTTGAGTCCCAAGGTAGGAGTGCTGACAGAAAACCCCATGGGAATTTTACTTTATGGAAGCTCTGCTGGGAATTGAACCCCGGTGCCTGAGCTCCCAAACAACAAGTAGAGATACTTTGACACCACTCCACCAAGTGGCCGCCCGGTACTTGTTATTGAAGTGTATCGGACTTCTAATTATATATGCCAGATTGTTCTGATGCCAAAGTAGTCCTCTGTATGTTTTATTTTCCTTGCTCATATTGCTCACATATCCAACCTAGAACATTGTCAATCACGTCAGTAGATCGACAGCCCCTGACCAGCTCTATACTTACTCTCCCACTTTCAATTAAGTCTTCTGACCGGGGTGTTAACAACTGTGGCTAAGCAGTATGTTCTTCAACAACATAGTTTCAATTCCTGAAATATATGGAACACTTGAAGGTCCTGTCTTGAACCATACTACGTGCTTCCAGGAATGTTCCCGAACCAGATCATCCCAATACTCAAAGCTTCAAGGAATGATCCCTTTCAAATTCTGCGTATACTTTAATGCTAAAATCTCTAGATCACCTCTACTCGAGCGCGAGAATACCTCTATGACTAGTGCTACATCCTTCTCAGCTTTCTAGAAACACATAAAATCCTCTTTCCTGTAAACATTTGTTGGTTGTAGGAACCGGCCCAATACCCAACATTAACAAAGAGAAAGTGATTTGTAGCCCAAATGTTGATGGAGGAGACAGTGATGGTGGAAATGTAGATTGAAGTGATGACTTAAGTGTTTCATGCTGATTTTAGAGCTCGAGAAGTCTCACCTTGCCACCTAGCAGTAATTTGTGTAGTGACAGGATCCCGAACTGTTTGATCTGCTTTTTTGTACCTACAAAGGTCTTTAAGTAGAGCTACAAAGTTCGAATGTATTTTAAACAGTTACATGCTTCAATTTGCATGTTTAGTTTATGTTAGTGTTAGAACTGTTAACAGCCCAGTCGACAACACAACACACTTGACTACACACTTGGCAATTTATGGAATGATAACAACACCTCTAATATGACAATAAAAGGTTATTACAGTGGCTGCTACGTAGGTCCATAGAAATACACCACTATGAAATAACATAGTGAGCCTAGCATCACGTTTTTTATATTTTGCTTCAGCAAGACTTGAAGCATATTGATTGTCAAGATCTATTGTAGGCTACCTTGTGATCTACAACTACGCTAGAATAGTGAGTAAAAGTTAGGTATTCTAATACTTCCTCAGATGGGAGCCGTTGACTTTTACATTTACTATAGGATGTTTGAAGCCTAACAAAATCACAAGGGGTATGTGTCGCTGTTGTAATTCCCATAGACAATGGTATTGCACCCCGAAAATATCTTCTACAATCGTTTCTAGAAAGTAACTGGTGAGAACGACCTTATCCACCCTTTACTGTAAATGTACAGTTTCCATCAATGAAACTAAAGTTGTTGTAAGTCCTAGAACTCCCCTTCTTTTAGGTCTCGGTATCACAATACTTTTTGCGCACTAACTGAGCCCAGAACACATTTATCCTGATAACGAGAATTATCATGGGCTAATCCGAATTGATTATACATATCAAGACACTCAACACCATCAAAAGCCTTTCGAAAAAGGGTTAAACACTTACCCGTCATCAATCACTTCAATGGATCTTCATCCGCAGGTAAAATCCCGGGTTTCTCAGCTTTTCTTCACAAAAATTAACTGGCCTCTATGCCCTACCTCAAGTCTTTGGTGCATTTTACTACTATTCCAACCAGATCTCAACAAAGAAAACAAAGGACGAAAAGAAAAGTTTACTTTCATTTCAACTCTATGCCACCACCAAATCGAAGTTCCGCAAAGCCCGAGTTGCGCAAGAACATCGGGCGAATTTTTCTCGCGCATGAGATTGCATGCAGAGTCGAACGAAACTTTTCATTGCACGAAAAACCATGAGACAACAACAACAAACAACAAACAACAGTAAGACTCGTATTTCGTTGACAAATCTAGTGACGCGGTAACCAGGAAACGAACCTGGTTTTTGGCCCAAAACCCACAGAGTGGGAGAGCGATATTGGATGACAGATATGACAAATGCTCAAGTAAACACACCGGGAGCCCACATGACGCAAGGAGTGCTGGCGGCCGTCTGTGGTACCCGCCACGAATAGCAGCGAACGCGTGCAGCTGGTTTCCGGAAGCGTGCAGCTCGGGGTAACATATACGGGGAGGTGACGATTTTTTGCGTGATATGCCGATACGAGGGAGGGGTCAACGAAGTCGTTGTGAGAAGGCGGGGGGCAATAAAGCTGCGGAGCGAGGTGTCTCGCATGGAATAGAGAGTATAAATTACGAAGAATACGGGCACGGAAGCTAAGGTATGACGAGCGTTAGATGCATGCGCATCACATGCTGTGCATATGGTAGGTACGCGATGGTACGTCGCCGAAAGATAATGCGATGGATCATATTGCGACCAGCATGTCCAAGGAAGTGAATCGACGTTTGTTTGCGTGACCTGAAATACAAAATACAAAACCGCGTGTATACATTAGCTATCGGCAATCCCATCAATATCAATATGCAGGCGAAAGGTAGCACGCGTGAAAGATATGAGCTATTCCTCCAACATCTCCCCAAACTGACTCTTTCTATTCGTCGGCACCGATGCTTTCGGTGTACTCAAATAATCGAGAGCCTCGCGCCCACCCAACGGCGTAGGCGGACTGACTGCGCGCGAACTTTCTGGCGCAGACGGCGATACGGCCCTAGTGTTGCCGACCGTGGAGTTCGATTCCACGCTCCCGACATCACTTATCTGTCGGCCATGGCTATGTGTGAAGGAGGAAACGTCCGGAGTAACGCTGGATTCGGGAATCGCACCGCCAAGAGAGGGTGACTCTGGCCGTGGCGCGCCTTCGCGCTGGAAGTGGGAGAAGATCGGTCGTCGTGACCCGCTGCTGTTGCCGCTGATACGGCTTACACCACTTGCATTTGACGGCTGGGACTTCAGGGCGCGGCGACTGGGGATTTCGGACATCCCTGTAGCGTGAAGCTCATGAGGTCGGGATGTATCTTGAGAGTGTCAGTAAAGTAGATCCGTAGAGATTGTTGATCAAGCTTACCCATCATTTCATGTATTTGTGACTCTGGCAGTTCTTGCGCTGGTGTGATAAAGCTCATCGGAGGAGTACTTAGCTCTGGACTTGTTGGTCCGGGCCCGGTCTCATCGGATGATACTGTTAGTGCTTTTTGGCCGAAGGATTCTCCTTTGAGCCAGCTCGTGATACGGTAGTTGCTGGAGAACGTCCCAGACTCGCTGCCATGAGTTTTGAGATACTTGCGGCGACGCCAGAGTATGAAGCAGAGGATGAATATGCCAACAGCTGCAAGGCCGAGAAGGACTCCGACGAGAGGCCCAAAATAACTGGGAAGACCTTTTGAGGGATTAGGAGAGGCTTCAGGTCGAGTAGAGTTAGTTGAGTTTGCTAGCGAATATGGATACCAGTTTTTGATTGTCCCTGAATAGGCTGCAGCAAAGACTGTACTTAGACTCTTGTTGGTCCATGAAGTGGGACTTGTCTCCGTCGCTCCCCCCTTTCCGTCACCACCGATCATTGCGGTTATCATATCCGGAACCTGGTAGTCTGTCCACTTGGTTGGATCATAGGATGTCATCCATTCAGCACTGCTTAGATTATAAATTTGCACAATGCCTCCTTCGACACATGTCTGCGTATCCCCGACCTGGGAGCTATATCCACCAATCACGAACATTTGGTCTGGATATGGCTTCACGCATTTATGGCCCGCTCTTCCATGTGTATTCGTGCCGGCTGAAACCTTCATCCACATGAAGGATGGTACCGACAAGATCCATACAGCATCAGAGAAAACCTCTGATTGGTCGATTCCATCAAAGCCACCATACCAATAGATGTTGTGACTTGATCCATCGGCCGCAGATGCCACCACTGTGCAGCCTTGAGTGAGTGCTCCGGGAGGGTCTCCGCTGGTATCTTGCATGTACCATTCTTGCTTCTCTATATCATAGACTGCAACAGTTTCCATGAATTTAGGGCTGTCAGCTTGCTTTGAAATCGTTAGTTTAACCACTCTGAAAAGTCTCTTGTGGGGTTCTTACACTTTGAGCTTCCTGTGTATCATTCAAGTATTGATCCGCATTATCGTATACAGGATTGATAACACCACCAATTGCAATCAAAACACCAGATGTGGAAACCGGTATCCAAACCAGCTCTGGATTAGCGCGGCCAGGGACGAATGAAGGAAGTGTGTTATTCTGCCATTTTTCGGCACCTTGAATGCTCATATCCACGGAAATTAGAGTGTTAGAAAGGACGTCAGCATTTACAGTTTCGTTGCCGGTGGGATAGAATATAGGTCCATAGTCTGCTGCCCTTAAACCTCCAAAGTAGAAGCCTTGGTTCTGCGATGGGATACTTACGGCTCCACCATCTGTTATGTATCTGGTCATATTCGTGGGCAGGTTTTCAGTCAGGAATCCTTGGAAAAATCGTCTAGGGGTACCATATTCATAGGCTTCGTAACCGAAGATCTGATCCTTTGGTGGAGTCGTGTAGCTGTTAGTAATGGCTAAAAGACCCCCATAAGTGTACCACTCGTCATCGTTAGCAAACATTGCTCCATCATAGTATTGCGGCCCGATGTTATTCGCGGCACCATCGTTCGGCGCCTTTGAGTCGTTGCGGAACACTTTGCTGAAGTTCTGTGAAGTGATGAATGGGATGCTGAAATTGAGCAGGTAGACCAAGCCAAGAGGGTTTCCTGGAATTCAATCAGCTAAGAGCCATTGAAAACAATATATCTCGACTACCATCTTGTGTAGGTGAACCGTATGTGCCATCAGATAGACCAGGTTCCCACCACAAATACCCTCCATCGACGTATACCGTATCTCGGATCACAGCGACTGTTAGAAAGAATCAGTCAAGAGTTTCACCTCAAAATTTGAGTCACTTTTGTTCTGCCTCGGATTCTGTTTACCTCGCGGCGCGAACCATTCACACATGGTGGCATTGATTTGATCTGGGGCCCATCCTGACTCTTGGCCTTGACAGAAACCAAGAAGAACAGCGAGGCCAAAGCCGAGAAGATGAAAACGAAACATTATCACAATATCTTGAGCAGAATTTTGGATTTTCATCCTAGTTTTGATAGGCAAAGTAGATAGACGCACAAATTGACTGGAGATTTGATATCAATAAGTTATGCACAAACCGTTTGGTCAGCGCAGGTCCACGGCTAACTTAGGACAACTGCATGGCAACAGATTCTAGAAAACCCGCCATAGAACATATGAATGCCCGGCGCAGAGCCAGCCGAGTCAGGTGCTTAATCTTCTCCAAAGAAAGAACTTGAGCCTTTCCATGTTCTTTGATCGAACTACGTAGGATACTCTCCGCATTCACATAGTGAGTGCATGCTGACAAGTGTGAGTGATATGGTGTGTTGCAAATCTGCATGAACAAAGCCCAGATGGAATTCGAACAAGGGTAGTTGACCCGAAAGCCAAAACATGCCTGCACCCGCATACCATGGCCGACGGAAGAGGGTCGCCACGTTTCTCAGCCTTTTCTCCCATTGCCTATGGTAGGTAGGTATTTGACCAGCAATACGATCAGAGATATGAGAGCTGGACTTGGGCAAAAGTAATGTAGGAGAAACAGGGAAACTGAGAGAGAGCCCAAACATTGCCAATGAAGAATTAGGGGAAGAGAAAACACGAGAGGAAATGGTAAAGGATGTCTATACGCAGCAAAAGACCCGAGCCGAAACGGACAGAGCTAGGTATCGGGGTGGCGGCCTTTGTCTGACCAGATTACTTACCTACATTAGATGAATGACGACTTTTGAGAGCACAAAAGACGTGAATCAGCATGGATGCAGGCGCTGACAACTGTACGGTCAGGCAACGAATGAGATGTTTGATGAGTCTGATTGGGAAGATATAGTCAGTGGCTAAGGACTGGCGGGAAGCAGCACGAAAAGACTCGTACGAAGGTTGATTAGAGTGAAGTGATGTTCATTCTAGATGTGAGCAAGGTGAGCAGAGTAAGAGAGAGGGAGGGGGAGGGGGGAGGGAGAGAGAGAGAGAGAGAGAGAGAGAGAGAGAGAAAGAAAGAGAGAAGCGTGAGAGGCATGGGTCAATGATGAGTGGTAGCAAAGAGGCATACACAGGTATGCACGCCAGCATACACACACATGAGAGAAAGAAAGCGAAGAGAGGGAGAGAGGGGGAGAGGAAGAGAAGAGAAGAAGAGAGGAGGAGAAGAAGAAGAAGGAGAAGAAAGAGAAGATGATGAAGAAGAAGATGAAGATAATGATGATGATGATGATGAAGAAGAAGAGAAAAGAAAGAAAGCTGACAAGCAAGTCATGTGTACATAGTATGTATGTGTATGTGTATGTGTTTGTACGGTAAGTCTTGTACAGCACTCCCGCACAATCCTTGCTCGCTCGAATCCAGCTAGAGCGGGGTAGCAACATCTCCACCGCACACCTTCAACTCTTCAACTTCCCTTCGTTGCCCAATGAACAGGCACAATACACACGACATCGTTCAACCTGCGCCCTTGATGCTGATGGTGGATAATCCTCAGCTATTCCGTGTGTACTTGTACTCGTACTTGGACATATATGCATACATGGCAATATATGCATAAGCTGCATATGTGTAATATGCATACTGCCAAAAAGCATGCATCTCGACTCAAGCAACTCGGCCAACTCAGCTATCCAGGCCAACCCAGCCACCGAGTTCATCTCACCCATCACCATGTATCCTTCTCCGTGTTGATACGACAAACATCTCGAGTCACGCTCTATTGCAAGCATAGAGGCAACTCCGAAATATGACACCAGTTCAAGCTGTCTTTACCGATTATCGTGCCATCCCTCAACGCCTATCATCGCAACATCCCCTCGTAGGCACTTTCGTGCCGAGCCTTGCATGTTATCAGTTGGGACTCTGTCAGTGGCCTACTTCAATCTTTACACCATTCTAGCCGGGATCTGGGACGTTCTACCATAAGTCTCGTCCCGGGTAAAAAGTGGCTTTGTGGCGTCATATATGTGATGTTTTGTATCCTTCCAAGTGAAATCCAGAGGCTCGGCCGTGCTGTTTCTACTCCTGGGACCTCTTACCAGCATGAAGGTAGTCTTGACAGAGACAGAACTACATGGCTACCCATCAGGTCCAAATCTCGACGTGAGACTTGCATGATAGCGTGACAACCATTGTTGTACGCCGTCTTGCGGAGTAAATTCCCTGCTCTTCTGTTATCCAGGGCGGAATAACTTCCCCGGTGAGTCCGGACTCCGGCCAATGCATGATAGACTATACCATTGATCGGTTGTTGTTCTCACGTCGTATTGTAAGTTGAGGCGTTCATTGTGGATTTTCAAGCGTTCAGGTTTTCCGGGTCCTATCTGTGTCTTCATGGATATAAGGACTGCTGCAATATACGCAGTTTCTGCTCGTTCTCCTGTTCGGGTTGATATGTGAGAAAGCACTCTGCCCATTGGTTTAAAGTCATCGTCACCTCAACAGATCCTTGAGAAAATCAGGAAATTTTCAGTCGTTACATCTACTGTTGTTCCTCAGTGGCCTGGTATGGCATTGTGACAATCTACATAGGCAGCTACCCATACTTCTCTCACAACTACGCACGGTTTGTAGCATCGCTCTTGTTGTCACAAACTACTTACTTTTTTTCTTGCAAGACTCGAATTTCTTCGAGATCGTTGTCAATATGGGCAAGCTGAGTGATATGTGGGCGGTCACTCTCTTGATCGCTGTGGCCAGTGCCAACGGCAATGTCAACAATCCTAATAAACGAGGAATGAGACCGACGACGACAACAAGCAAAACTTATAGCAATTCAACCACATCTTTCGGAGCATCTACATGCAAGCCTACCACCATCTTTTCTACTGAGACCTGCTGGGAAACAACTACCAAAACGGAGACATGTTATATCACGGTGACAACAGATCATAACATTTGGAAGACAATCACTCAGAAGTATACCACCTCACAAGTCTATACACTTGAGTATCTTACTGACGGAGTATTAGCTACACAACGACTCAATGGTATAGATACAAGAATCAATTGAAGAATTTAAAAAACTGAGACTATATAGGTCCCCAACGACAATAACGAAAACCATCGATCATAACTCTACAATCACTTCAGATGTTTGGAATACTGTTACGGATACGGTAGGAGTCGTGTTCAATCTCGGAGACTGAGTTGTGCTAATCATTCAAGGTCACTTCTGATATATCGAAGAATAAGACTGTGACGAGCACGGATGTTGAAGTTTCCACAGTATGTTATTCCTTCAATATTTTCTTCAAAGTGCTTTTCGATACTGAAAGGTTTTCTAGACGGTCAGCACCGATTTGGAGTACAGCACTATCATTTCAAAACATAACTCTACAGTTACTGCTACTGTAAGTTGGATTCTTTTGAAGCATGTTGAAGCGTTTACTAATAACATTTAGATTACCAGCGATGTTTACAGCACGGCGACAGACATGTAAGTTTGTTTCATAAAATCACCGTTGAATTCCTTTGTTCGATCCAGTTACTGCATCCGGTAGCCCCGAGAGCTTTGTGGCTAAGTTGTTGGGAGGATAACAATGACCACACTTGAACAAAGAAGATATTGGGATTCAACTATTCAAGAGTTAAAGGCAATTTCTCAATGCTAATCTATAACCTGTAGCTTCACTTCAACTCAGCTCGAGAAGGTTACTTGGACGGATTATATCACAACGGTAAGTCGTATCAATTGCCTCACTCATTAAACAGTTATTGACGTTGTGAATAGTCATATCCAGTAACCAAAACGGTGACAACCGCTACTGGGTAAAGTCCCTAGACTAGCTTCCACAGATGATAAATCTTACTAACGAATTTTGGAAGTTATCCTGTCACTACAACGTACTGGACAACAACTACGAGCCCAACTACCTTTGTTTCGTACTCTACCATTACTGATGAGACGACTGTCAGTCCCACAACATTTGTGTCGTACTCAACAGTGACCGAAACTGACACAATAACAACAACTGCTTTTAATGGTACAACGGTAAGGATCACTGTCAATGTTGTTTTTATAGAAGATAAATCCACGCATTTCTATTCACCCAAGTTTTGGAAATGATTCTGCGGTTTCTTTCAAGTAGTACATAAGCTGATGACTCTCAACAGATCTGGAAGACAATCACAATAGATCACTACACGACTGAGACAGAAACTTCGGTAGAAATATCAGATATCTATAGTACAACAACGGACACATCAGTCGAGTACTCTGTCTCTGTCAGCACCGACTACGCTACGGTCACTACTACAAAGGATATCTACAGTACAGAATTCGACGTCTCGACTAAGTATTCTACCGTTATATCAGACATTTACAGCACGGACACCGAGACCGAAACCGAGTATTCCACAACTACAAGGGATTTCTATAACACGCTCACGGATACCATCACTGTTGCTTCCGACTTTTACAGTACAGAGACCGACACTGCAACTGTTACATCTGATATCTACAGTACGGAGACGGATACTGCAACAGTCATATCAGTATCGGAGATATACAGTACAAAGACTGCCACCGAAATTGTCACATCCGATATCTACAGTACGGAGACCGACACTGCGACTGTTACGTCAATATCAGACATTTACAGTACAAAAACTGCCACTGCAATTGTTACATCTGATATCTATAGCACCGAAACTGACACTGCAACTGTTACATCGATATTAGATATTTACAGCACCGAGACGGATACTGTAACTGTTACATCTGATATCTATAGCACGGAGACCAACACTGCAACTGTGATATCAGATATCTACAGCACCGAGACCGACACTGCGACTATTACATCTGATATCTATAGCACGGAGACCGATACTGCGACTGTTACGTCAATATCAGACATTTACAGCACTGAAACTGACACTGCAACTGTAGTGTCTGTATCTGATATCTACAGCACCGAGACCGATACTGCAACTGTGGTGTCAGTATCTGATATCTACAGCACTGTGACCAATACTGCAACTGTGGTGTCAGTATCTGATATCTACAGCACCGAGACCGATACTGCAACTGTGGTGTCAGTCTCTGATATCTACAGCACTGTGACCGATACTGCAACTGTGGTGTCAGTATCTGATATCTACAGCACTGTGACCGATACTGCAACTGTGGTGTCAGTATCTGATATCTACAGCACTGTGACCAATACTGCAACTGTGGTGTCAGTATCTGATATCTACAGCACTGTGACCAATACTGCAACTGTGGTGTCAGTCTCTGATATCTACAGTACCGAGACATATATCTCAGTTGTCTATTCTCCAACTACGACCACGGATAATATTTACAGCACAGAAACGGATACTTCGGTCATTTACTCTCCCACTACTACAACAGAAGATATCTACAGCACACGAACAGACACTATCATTGATTACTCTCCCACTACAGTTCATGAGATCTCAGTAACTACAACAGATATCTACGTCACAGAGACGACCACTACAACTGATTACTCTACTGTGACCAGCTATAGCATTTCTGTGTATACCTCAAGCTATCCTGTCACTACCACAATGCGTACAACAACAACTGTTACCCAGCCTGGTGGCTATTTATATTCTACGCTCACTCAGACTGTTACCTCATGGCTCCCAACAACGATCACTAAGACACACACATCGACAAGTGTAACGGCTGTTCCAGTGACAATAACTGTTATATCAACTCAGCCAGAAGATTGCTGCACAACGACAACAACCGCAACCCAATCTGGAAGTACTGGCACTATGACAACAACAGAAATCTTGCCAGGAAATACGGCCACAACAACAGATACCTATACTTCTATTTCGTCCATTATCGAGACTGTCTCTGCAACTATTACTACCACACTTGTCGATACAGTCACACTACCCGGTTTGACATATACCACCACTGTTGCTGGATCTCCATCTACTATCACACTTCCTCCAATCACTGTTACTACCACTTATTCATCTGTTTCCACAGAGTTACCTGTTACTGTTACCACCACCTACTCAACTACATCTACCGCAATACCCATCACCTACACTTATCCAGTCTCTTTATCCACGGTTGAAGTCCCGTCGCCCACTACAATTCTGACAACGTGTAAGTTTCCTATGTCTTTCATTCACAGAAGGCGATATTGACCTTGAATAGTACCAGCATCCACATATACTGTCTCCGAGTCAGGGTCCTTGACAACACTTACCCAAAGTGCTTCGACTTTCACAGCAACTTTGCCTGCATCTACAGTTTATATTCCGTCTCCTACCACAATATACAGTACTTGTAAGCTCTTTAATAGGAGAGTATTTAGAAATTGTTGGCTGACCTCTTCAGTGCCTGGATACACATCTACTACTTCGATTGCCGGGTCACTTACGACTATCACCGAGAGTGCGTCCATCATAACAATAACTCTACCCGGGTCTACAGTTGTGGCCCCATCACTCACGACGTTCTTCTCAACTGGTAAGTCCCTCAAACTCAAAGTGTTTCTACCAGACTAACATATCCCCAGTGCCTGCTTCAACATATACCACTTCAATCTCAGGATCACTTACTACTGTTACAGCCAGTGGTTCGACAGTAAGCATTACATTACCGGCACAGACAATCACAGCGCCTGGGACAACAGTGATCGGTGCTGGATCCACTGTCACAGCTTCAGGAGAGACAGTCACAGCTTCAGGAGCAACTGTTACGGCCTCTGGCACAACAATCGTTGGGCCAGGAACAACGATAGTCGTACCTGCATCCACTGTCACGGCTTCAGGAACAACTCTGGTGATACCAGCATCAACTATCACTGCCGCGGGATCGACTATTACGGCTCCCGGCACGACAGTTATTGGGTCAGGGACAACGATAGTCGTACCTGCATCCACTGTCACGGCTTCAGGAACAACTCTGGTGATACCAGCATCAACTATCACTGCCGCAGGATTGACTGTCACGGCTTCAGGAACGACAGTTGTTGGGCCAGGGACAACGGTAGTGATACCCGCATCCACCGTTACGGCCCAGGGAGCAACTGTTGTCGGGCCAGGTACAACTTTGGTAATTCCTGCCTCAACGTTCACAGAATCCGGAATCACAGTTGTTGTCCCAGCTTCAACAATCACCCTTGCTGGAGAAACAATTGCGACTCCTGGGTCGACAACAACTACCACAGTGGTACCATCTATTGTGAGTGTGACTTCAATAACCGGCCCAGCATACACCACGACAATTCCAGGATCCACAATATTATCTACCGTTACGTCAACAATATCGTCAAAAACCGTCACTGCTGTCGTGAGTGGAAACACTGTCACCTCCACAGTACCAGCTTCTGTGTCGATCTATCCAACAACCATATTTGTGACTGGTGGAACTCAGACAGTTACAGTACCAGCCTCTGGAACGACTGTCACAACGACTCAATATGTGTCTCTCTCATCTATAGTTGTTTGTCCCAGCTTAATCATCAATCCAACTTATACAGCACCAACACCGTTCCCCACCGACTACACATGGGGCTGTGCTCCTGGATATCTCTGTACTCCACCGAAGCCTGACGGTTGTAACATTCAAGCTGGACCACCAGCAGACAGCTACTATTGTCAACCATCTGAATGCAAGCCGGTGACCCCATTCACGAAACCAGACAATTGGGGGGCTGACATTACTTCGAACATCACCTCTTACTATCCTCTAGAAGATGACTACTTTAATTTGCCGCCTCCAGAATTTGGCCTTAGTTACGATGTTTTCGCCGAAGAACTAGTCACCATCAATTTTATTGTGCCCAATGGGGACACAGTAATTAGCAGTTATTACACAGGGGACTGGTCTTCCCAAGGGTCTATCACCGAGTATCCTCCATCAAGCTCTGCACATTCTACGCCTAGTAGCGTCAGTCTTCCTCCAGCTAGCAGCTCTGGATCGTCATTCAGGCCTCGCAGATCTATCTCACGCCGAGCTTCGACCATTCCATCCATGTGCTACAATGAATGTAACAATTGTATGCTCGAGGCAGAAAACACGGGGAAAACGCCCGATCTATGCGCAAAAACTTCTGCTTTCCAAACTGATCTCGGCGCCTGTAACAGTTGTATTTCGCATCACTCTTCGGAGAAAGGTGCGAGTTCGGGGACTCAGCAGCCGCCGGAATTCCAGCAATTCCTCAATTATTGCACTGGTAGTGCTGCTGTTGCTCCACCTTCTGGTGGCTCTTCGTTAGCAAGTGAAGTATCCTCATCCACGGCAACTTCTACGTCGAAAATTGCGCCACCTGCTACACAAATACCTCCAAACTCTGGTACTTCGGGCGTCACTTCAGCAAGTGTCCCGAGTGTTTCTAGTTCTTTCATCTCGTCGACTACGAGCACTTCCGCCTCCAAGTCGACTTCTACTTCCTTATCTAGCTCCACCCCGAGCTCGTCATCTAAGCGAACAAGTATTACAACTACCGCTAGTTCCACCTCGAGTTCTTCATCTGGTCGAACGAGTATTACAACCACCACTAGTTCCAGTAATACCAACAGCGCAAGCAGCACGGGCAGTGCCTCACATTCAAGTATCGCTTCAGGCACATCAGCAAGCTCTGCCATCACACCTTCATCCCCGTCCTCATCTTCTGGGGCGTCATTAAGTAATCCAACAACTATACCCACAAGTCAAACTGCCGCGTCATCTACCGCATCATCTACATCTTCAAAGAGAACATCGGCATCTTCAAAGAGCACATCGACATCGCCGTCATCGGCGTCCAGTGATGGCGACAAGCTCGCCCCTTCGTCCCTTTCGTTGTTAATCGTTATTGGGGCATTAATATGGCTTGCATAAGCAGGTAGAAGGAAACAATAATTAATAGGCATTGATTTGTCTGGCGTTTGTGTGACTTTAAGTCTTGGTTTGTTTGTGTTTGACATATAGTATAGTATAAGCAATAATACATTTGTACACTTGAGATGATGAGATGCTGGAAGTGGTATGTAGTAAGTAGGTGATGTTGATGAGATGTGTAGAATCGCCTCGACAACCATACATAGACTCCCATTTACTTTGGGTTTCTGATATTGAGACTGACTAAGGACAGAAGGGATGTTTGCAGTACTTCGACTATAGGAGACTAAAGCCTTTGGTGTTAAAAGGATCATAAACAATGAAAGTGCGTCTGTATTTTGAGGAAGCCACAACTAACAAAAACTGAGACTTTGGTTCCCGAGTGTTCTGGGATAGTCTCTTGACATATGGCAATGGTATAGTCTTGAAGCTCTATTGATACTATGAGAAGCTTCGTCTAGCAGTTCCTACTCGTCATAGTTGGAGGAGTAGCTGTGAAATAAGTATCCTCAGTAGCGTCACGTTGGAGATGCGCGATTACCAGTAAGTTGGTCGTTCATGATGTGTAAGATGACTACAGCTCTGAGGGGAATGAAGTATAGGGTATTAAACTATTATATACATATATTCCTGAACAGAAAGATCCTGCACCTCCATCTTAACTTCGAAGTCACCAAATTAAAAGACAAATAGTCTACTCTTTTTATAACAAAAACCTCCCGGTTCCGTCAAAACAAATTAAAAAAAATTGCGAATAACAATTAGAAGTGGTGCCTCTGTACACACATATTTTACAACCCATCATACCTTGAAGTAAATCAAGCAATACGCAACCAGAAAAGCCAGGAAAGAAAACGCCGCCGAAATCGACGTGGCAACAGCCATACCCTTCGACCCGCAAGTCTTCGCCCAAAAGACCAGCAGGAGAGTGACGCCAGCGAGGATTATGAGCAGCGTATCTGCGCCAGAAACATCAGCACCCAGCACGCCAAACCACACAACATGGACGCGGAAACCACACGGCAGACCCCAAACATCAAGGCATCAAACAGCCAACCAAAAAGAAAAGCGCGTAGATAAGAGGGGCAAAAAGAAGAAGAAGAGGGGGAAAAAAAGAACATACCCTTAGGCCTCCCCCCCAAAAAATCCCTATCCCCTTTCTCTTCCCCCCCTTCCTCTTCCCTAACGCCCAACCTCCCAACCCTCCCCCCAACGCCCCGGACATCGGCCCGCACACGCCCGCGCGCATACCCGAACAGGAGATCGCCGGCCTCGGCGCCGAAGAGGGCGCGGTAGGTGTCGAGGCCGTAGTACTGCATCTCGGCGCCGCGGCCCAGGCACCAGGGGGCGACGAGGTCACGTGCGGCCGAGTCGGAGAGGCCGTGGTTGGCCGTGAGGAGGGCGGCGAAGAAGGCGCGCACTTCCGGGGCCGGGGACGTGGGGTGGGGAAGGGGGAGGGCCGTTGAGGTGGAGAGTGGGGGTTTGTTTGACATTTTTGTTTTGCTTGCTTTGTTTTGTTGTGTTGTGTTGTGGATGGGGAGATGGGAGAGGTTGAGTTGAGGATTGAGAGGTGGTACGGCGATGCCGGATGTTCTTGTGGAGGTGCGTGCTAAGGCAGAAAGAACTTGGAGTGTTTACGCTACTTGGGAGTGAAGAAATGGGATTCACGTAATAGATGGAGTTGTGGGTCTCGATATTAGGTGATGGTTGTTTCAAAAGAGGTAAATCACTCAGAAAAATTTGTCGAAAAATTTTCGTCGTGAATTTATTCGAGTATGCCACCCCAACGTAAGCTACATAAACAGTCGACGCAGAGCACTATTGTCGCAACTTCGCAAGAGGCGAGAAGAAGTAGGAAAAACAAAATAATTGGCAAATCAAAGGAGCAGACTATAAAAAGCTATGGCTACCTTCCTTAGAAGAAAGACACAGCCAAGATAGAAAGGATAAGCCAAATAATATGAATTTCCTTCTCGAAGTTCATCCTGCCTAGCCCCTTGCCTCAGCAACCAGAAAGGGGGAAATAGAAGAGAAAATAAAAAGCACCAAAACAGAATATGATTCATGTCCTTCCGATAACACGCCATGGTTTGCCGTCTTGCTGTATCCCACAGCTCTTTCTTAGAAAATACAAATACCCGATGCTTGAATAGCGATATCGTTGATAGTAATGAAAATTTGTGACGGACGATACAGAGCGACAGGGCGAGGAAACTAGCGAACACAGCCAAGGAAAAAAAACATGACGAAAAGACGAGTCAGGCAATGAACTTGGAACCAGATTTTTTTTCCCTTTTAGTCCAAACTCCTTCAAGTTGCCCACATAAAAACCTTGAACCGTGCCGTGCCGTCCCGTTCCCGCTACCTAGCGTAATCCCTTTCCTAACCTTAATCCCAGAACAGATAATAACACAAAAGACCACATGTTGAAGAAGAGCACAACAAAACGAACAGAAGGGAACCACAAATGGAAACAAAAGCGGAGAATGGTATCAAAAGGTATTGAAGAAGAATTGAGAGCAGCGGGCCACTGCTCATGATCATCAGGGATATAGGAACGAATTATTCAGTGTTGTTTCCTTAAGATTTGCGGTGAGGTGAATAAAGCATAGCATCCCTCAGCTGTGCTGAAAAGCTCGCGGCACATCTTTGCGAGGAATGCCAGGACAAATACCTAAGTATCGATCTCCGCGCTATGCACCAGATTGTAAAATGGGGTTGCAGTATTCGTATCGGAGTAAGGCGTCCATCGATAATTTCTATCCTTCGACCTCAGGTCTGAGTTAGAGAGGCTTTCAACACCAGGCAAAGAGAAGGGACCCTTGTAGGTGTATTCGTTCCTCGACTTTGCGAACGGTTGATTGGTGTAGCTTGCTGTGCTACTCTCAACTTTATAGTCTCTGTCCACTGAGGCATCACGACATGGGTCGCTGGATAACGAGTTTGTTGGATTTGTGCGGGGTTTTTGGAGGCTTTTGGTACTTTCGTAGAAGCTCGGGGGAAAGTAGCTAAAGTTGCTGGTATCGCAGATACCCCGATGATCATCCGTAGTTATTGACGCTTGTGATGATGATGCTCCTAACGGGATTGGCGACATAGAAAGCGTCGAGACTGGTGTGTACATGTTGTGGTTGGCTCGATCGTAAGAGCCAGAGTAGCCGCTCAAATTGCTGTGATTCATTGAGGCTGAGCTTGAGAGCGACATATGATCAGTGCGACTTGAGGCGCTGCCAGATCCGTATCCACCGCCTCCGCCACCACTACCAGCATCACCACCTGGACCGTTGGATGAGGTACTCCCACGACGTTCCGAGTGATAATGTCCTGGAGAACGGCCACGCACGACCATTGGCGCTGACATCCGGACAGCAACCTTCAACCATCGTTGGTCTCCCATTTGAACACCTGTATCAGCATAAAGCTCTACAAGAAGATGGTAGTATTGCTGTGCTGCTCTTCTCTTGCCATTGTTTGCTGTAGCTTGCTTGAACTGTATACGATCAAAAGTATACTCTGTCGGCGGTTGCTGTGGTGCCGTTTGTCCAAAACCTCTTGGCTCGAACATCGATTGACTTGATGACATACTGTTTCCTGGCGATCCATAAATCGATGATGATTCAGGTCTTGGAGCCAACACAATCCGATCAGGCGTTGCTAGTGGTCCTTTGTCGCGCTTTGGAGTATGCTGAACCAACTCAATGGGTTTGCCATCTCTCTCATCAACGACTGCTGAGATCGACATGGCGAACGCATACACTTGAGAGGAGTTTCCTGCTCGGACAACATGAAGGGATCCCGGTTGACAGTTCGGCGAAAGAGCATATGAGCAAGAGAGGGAGAAGTAGTTTCGACGATAACAGGTCCAGTCACCTTCGGCCAAGAAAAAGCCCTTCTCGATCTTGCCTATCACCTCTGCTGAGACTCTTTGGCCGTCATTGCTGCGCAGTTCGCAGAGGTGTTCTGTCAGGCCAAGAGGTGGACTGGCACCTGGATTCTCCATGCTGTTCGGACTCCCATAACCTGGGCTCGTCAATGGTGACAATGGTGGAGCACCACGAGAATGAATGCCTCCGGAGTATGCTTGAGAACTTGAGATGAGGTCCCCGCTTCGTCTCAGGTGAGGTGTCGAGGTGGTGTAAATCTCTCGTGCACTGATTGGCGAAGATGGATGCGGCAGGGCTGGTGATCGATTTTGCGGGGCCATGCCCGGTGGGGCATTTCTATAGAAGGACATCAAATGAGTCTCTATGTCGGACATGGTGCAATACAGAAGAGCGGCATAACTGCTACTTACATCGTGCTCAGACGTGGCTTAATATCTGACATGGAGAAAGGCGAGCTGGACGAGTAAGATTGCCAGCCACTGTTGGTATATGCGGTGGCGGAATTTAATTGCGGCTGAAAGACATTTGTGAAGGGCGAGAAGGCTACTGAGGGCGAGGTGCTGCTTGGTAAAGACGATTCGATTGAGTATCCAGGGCTTGAAGAGGTACCGGCTTCCGAAGAGAATCTGATGTATCAATTTAGCAATCGCGATGCAATGCTCGTAGGACCACTTTTGCAACTGGGATAAGGTAGATAGAGTCGATCGATATTCTATCGCCCACCGTTCACGCTTAAGTGAGCCCAGTCAGGCTGCATAGATATGACTGCCAGCACCATGTGTAGCACGAGCAGCGGATATCAGTCGCGTGATGCGAACTCCTGCGGTAGTGCTCGGATCAAGTGCTTTGAAGGTGAAGCAGTGCAACCGTACAGTACCGGCGGAATGACGAAATGAAAGGTCGTGGCAGTCAATTGAATTGACACGAATGAAGCAGAAATCAAGTATGACAAGCACAAATCATTCGCTTGAGCAGACAAGCAATAACAGGGCGCTTGCGAAAATGCCCAAGCTTTTTGCGTGGGGGTAAGTTTGTAGAGAGCGATCTCTGCGTGATCTGTGAGAGGCAAGAAGAAAAAGGTGGGACTCACTGTACATCGTCTATGCTTGGGTTTATCATGTATCGCAAGCCCATCTCCGAGTTGAGGGACGAAGGCTGTAAGTAATCGTGTCGTGGAGGAGTATCAGGATTGGGTAAGATGTTTCCCGGGCCAACAACGAAAGTTGATCGACTTGAATACGTGCTGATATCCTGTAGGCCGTTATTTTGCGAGCCCATGGAAGAATGGCAGGGTGAAGGCGACGGCGTAAGTACTGAAGAAGAAGAACGTTGTCAGCTTGTGCGGACATGGTAAGTTTGAACGAAGGCTTATTGGGAAAAGTAAAAGTGTGTGTAGGGAGTGCCAACGAGAAGCAAAGCAAATCATTGTGCTCCAATCATGGAACGTCTTGGGATGTGATATGAGTGATTGGGGGGCATGTTAGTACATAAAGGTGTGCAGAGAGTTGCGATGGTGTTCCCTCATGCCGGGGTGCATGTGGTAGTGCGGCGTGGTAGGTAGCTGGCAAGCTTGAGGGAACAGCCGTGAGTATGTAAATGTGGGTTATAGTTATAGGTGAGGTGGTAGACAAGAAGAGGAGGGAGGGCGTGAAGGCGACATGATACGGCTTATAAGAGCGTAATGAGACGAGGTGTTTCGCAAACAACAGAAGTAGGAGCAGGAGCAGGAGCAACAGCAGCAACAACAACAATAATAATAGATGGACAGTCATACAGCAGCGCCAAGTTGGGTACTGACCGGTGCAGCTTGGTGTTACTGGAGGAAGTGGTGCAGCATATGACAGACAATAACAACAATAACGACAGCAACGACGACGTGCACTTACGGTCTATCATTTGTTCAAAGATCCGAAAGACTCGAGGCGACTTGTATCCGATATCGAGGAACGGCCGATGAGAGGATATGTTTTCAAGGGCAAGCCAAAGAGCGAGCTCCGGATCTCCAGATCTCCAGTTGCCTCGTTCACGCCGCGGACGCGTGATGCAACGAGTACATGCAGCGTGTAGAGAAGGGGGACAGGAATTGGAACTGCAGAAGAATTGAAGGTGATGGTGATGGGTATGAGGGGGAGAAGCAACAAGGAAGCTTGTCGGGGATCAATGAGATCAATGATAAAATGCCCCTTCGTTTACTCACGCTCACACGCACGCGAAGCCCAACTTGATTTCTGCTCAGTTGATAACTCGATCCCTCTCTTTGCTTATCTCTCTCTCTTTCTCTCTCTCTTCATTGGTCTGCGTCTTGTGCTCTCGTCCTTGCTCAACGCCAACACTTTTCTTCAGACTCGATTCAAGTGGTGGACGTGGACCAGGCTGGTCGTAAGGGTTCGATGCTTGTAAGCCGTACGTGAAGAATCAAGACGATGACTGCAAGGCCAAGCGCAAGTCCAAGAGATGAGGCAGGCGGGACGAGATCCTGTAGATCTTGGGGGCTTGTCCGTGCGAATTGTCTGTGTATGCGCAGTGCAGTGGCTAGGTAGGTAGGTAGATACTGTAGATACCGTATGCCACTCACGACCAAGGTCTGTTATGTAGGTAATAGGTAATGTTCTTCGAGGATCTGTATATTGTAATTGTATATTTATGCTTCGATGCTTGCTTCGGACGAATTGGCGTGCAGTGACGGCGGGATGCACAGGCCACCCCCTCACTAAGATGGCGTAGATGAGCACTAAATGTCCACTAACAGACCACCAGGCGCCCACCAAGCGATCCCTAGACTCCACTAATTTGATTGACTTCCGACCCCCTCCAGGGTATGTTGTCGAGAGTTTGGCCCCCCCGAATTAGCTGCCGCACCCGCTAACTAGGAACAACAGCTCAACCGTCGCAGGGTTCTGCGGGGTGCGTGAATGCGTGAATGCGTGCAGGGCACCAGGGCGTCCAGGGTAGGGTAAGGTAGGGTAAGGTAGGGTCTCTAGGTCGCCAGACGAGACTCAGTGACAAGGTACTTGTAAGGTAATCGCTCAAGCTCTTTAGGCTGCTATCCGTCGTTCGGGACTTCTTTTTTCCCGCCCCAGGTCGAATGTTAAGTTGTCTGGTCTTTGGTATCGCGATACAAAGAAGAAGAAAGGCTTCGTGAAATCAATAGGGAAGACAGCTTTCAGAATGGTTGTTCCAAACGTATTTGTCTTTTCTGACGGGCTCGTGTCCGACGGTTTGGGTGTCCTCCAAGGATTATAGCGAGAGGGTGAAAAAATTAACGTTTCTCGGATCTTAACAAACTCTCGTATAGCTTCAGCCTGAGCTTATCTCGCTCTGGCACCCTTTCCGAGAAGGCTTGAGTGACTCGTATGTGGAGGTGATTTGTATGGAGCAAAAGACTGAAGGAGATCTCAAAAGTTTGTTTGTCCCAGACTCAACCTGATCAGGAGGTCACCGGTGATTATATAAATCACGGACGATGCTGTATGCTGCAAGGCGAAAGAGGGGGGGATTTCACTCCGTTGTCAGTGTCCGAATCCGAAAGTTTGATGTTTAACTCAATGACTCCTACTCTTCCACTCTTCCTCTCACGTTATCTTCGCTTCGATCCTTGAAAACAACAAATTCCAGCCTTGATGGTGGAGGATTGCGGGTGAAAATGAGGTTCCGCGCCAGGTGCGACAGGATTGGCTTGTTCGACTGGAGAAATGCCTCCCTCAGCCGTCGACAGAAGGCGTAATAGTGCAGGGGATGAAAGGGCTTTCTATACTCTGCAGTTGTAGTTGCAGTTGCAGCGGCGGCTGTATTCGTTGGTAGGAAGTATTCTCAAGGGTGGTGAATTCGACTCTTTGTTCAGGTACAGAGATATAATTGTCTTGATCATGCAGGAAGCTGGAACAGTTGATATACCCCGGAACACAGGGCAGGAATGGACGGATTATGTAGGTTACTGTCTCTGAGCTCGAAGGGTTAGATGAGCGGGCAGGAATACTAGTGCCAGAAGTCCTTCGAGCACACATATTCTGCTGGCCCAGTCTGTTGTCTGATGTCTGCTGTCTGCTGTCTGTTGCCTCAGATTCTCGTGATATCCGTGGCGGTTTGGTGTATCATTGAGGAAACGAGGCGTGCTGTGGAGGGTGAGCGCGGCCGAGGGTCGGAGAGCCCGAGTACCTGTACTAAGGTAGAGGAGAGGGCGAAAAGTGTGCCCGAGCCGGCACAACAGAACACACGTCATGCAGGAATATCTCTTGATGTTTCTGGTACTCGGGACAAAGCTAAAGAAGCAGAATAGGGAAAAGCACGCGCAGGAATAGAAAAGTTGAGATGAATTGGGTCAAGGTCGACTCTCTCAATCCATCAGACCGAGAGAGAGAGAGAGAGAGAGACAGAGCAATTGAGCATTGCCAAAGGGTTTGGCGTGTTTTTCAACAAGAGGGAGCATTTGACATTCGACGTACCAGATCTTGTGAGATGACTGGGGATCGTCTGTTGAGCACGAGGCATGGATTGAGTGGTTCAAGCAAGAGACCGTTACCAATGGCAGTTGTCTGGCAGATGGCAGATGCTCGACGACGCAGGAACACAATGCTGAGAATGCAACGAGATCTGGAGGCATATTGGCATGAGTGACAAGTCACTTTTGTTCTCCAGATGCCAGATCAAAAGCGCATCTTCCACGCAAGTCAGCAGCGAAGCTACGGTAGGTAGGTAGTCATATCTACCTGAGAGCTCCTAATGACAGACGCCTCAAACAGCATCCGTCGATCTTCTCTATCACTATCATTCGCCTCTACGAAACATCTCGAGTTGTCTCTCTTCCTCTCTGCCATTCTCAGCTCATGAACCCCAGATGGGCCCGAGTAGACTACAGGGTATATGTGCAGGGAAAAGTGTTGATGATACTCATGGCTGTAATCTGCGGCAACATGCCTATTGGGTGGCACCATCTGTGAATCATCTCAGGGGTTCGAGATCTCTCAAATGCAGTCAAAGATGTTGACATCAAAGAGTGTCCAAGATGGTCCCTCGAGAGGTTCTTCCTGACCGTTGATGAGATGCATACTGCGTATCCGGAACAGGCCGAGTGCATTGGCTTGATAAGTGTTCCACGCTCTCTCAGTGGGCATGGAGAGTCTTACGAGTCTGAACTCTAAGTTTGACATGCATATAGCATATGTACAATGCTGTCGAATTCAGAGTTCAAAGCATGCATCCTATGAACTAACTACCTGAACCTACTGGCTTTCGACCCCTGAACTCTGATAAGGGATGCCCGTCATCGTATCGGAGTAATGGGAGCAAGAGCGAAGAATTGCTGGCATATTCTGGATGGCATACTGGATAGCATCCAATCAACGAGTACGAGAGAAAGATGTGTCCGATCCCAGTTAGTTACTGCACTTCGATGATGTCTTTCCTTTTCTTTTTGGACTTCTATAGTTCGTGTAGTGGCATTGAGACAGACTATGATTCTGATTAGACTCTCTATCTGTGAGGTTCACAACTTGGCTATTCGCCATGTCAGATATCTATTGCCTTTACCGTAAGAGTGTCTGGAAGGGATCCTGGCATGTATATTACGGATCAAAAGATTGACATGTACTGCGTGTCGTGATACATACTGTACCACGCCTGGTTCTCTGAGAAGGTTAGCTTGATTTCTACCACGCCTCGTTCCCCCATCAGAACATAGTGTGCATGTGTTGACTTGGGTGAGTTGGATTGCAAGCTCTTCTTTGCATACCGACACATCGTTGGCCATGTCATATCCATACTTCAAAGGCAGAGGAGCATGCCTTACCCAACATGCTTTCACCTTTCACCTTTCACCTTTCATGTGCCTCGGTGCTCGGATAGACTTTCTCCCCCACAATCGGATGTTTTCCATAAGCGCGAGGATAGTATTTACCTTGGTGGTGGCCATTTAAGTGTTCTGAACGGATCAATTTCCTTTGTTTGGCGGAAGTGCTAGAGCACCAAGAACCTAAGCTTTCTTGGTGCCAAAGCCAAAGCCAGAGCTACCTGGTTGTCAAGGTGCTTGAGTGATAGATAAGCCGAAGGACACTGGCTTGCTGCACCTCTATTCATAGATACTTTGTCAGGCCCTGCCAGTACTTTCGGGTTCTTAGCTTCGACGTTATAGACGGGCATCAGTCTATCCGTGAGGAGGTAGCTGAAGACCGTGAATCATGTACCATGGACCGAAGATGAGCTGCCTCGTCGTTTCACCTCAGGGGCTGGGAGCTAAAAGTATCTCAAATACTTTTGTGAGCTAGCCGCTCAGGTACATATCCTACAGGACTGAAGAAGAACAGACTGGCCATATACGAGGGATGGACAACGTGGGTGTGTAGGCGCTGCGAGGAATCCGAGGCTCGCGCTTGAACAGATGCGTATACCTGAAGGGAGGTGAAGTGAAGTGAGGGAACCAGTGAACAAGCAGATCGAAAGAATGAGGTGATAGGCTGAGGGACTAACAAAGATTCGCTCGAGTGAGCACTTCAAATTATCCAACATCTTATTGGCGTGTTGAACGGGATCTGCACGTCAATGCCAACAGCAGCTGTCAATGGTAGAGCGAGTAGATGCTGATCACGTTGCCTCTTTATCTTGTAGATGGCCAATATGAAGGCTGTTCACGACACATAAGCAACGCCGCTGACGCTTTGCTGCAGAGTCTGATGCACTCCCAAGATGAGTTGATGGCCGGGGATTCGTCGCGAAGGGTGAAGGTGAAGATGAATGTGAAGATGAAGGTGAAGATGAATTACTTGCAGCATCAATCAGAAAACCCTGCATGCGGGGATCTGTCTTGTCTTCTCACTCATCGTCATGCGAAGGGCTGCAAGCAATCTCCCCCCTCCCCCCTCTTCCCTTTCCCTCCTCCACTCCTCCGACCCCTAACCCCTACTTCTCATATCCACAACTACATCCACATCTACTTGTCATTTTCGTCTTATGCACATCCAAAATCATTCTTCAGCTTTCTGCACCAAACTTCCCTGATACACAAGTGACAGATCCAACCTTTCAGGCAGAGGTTGATATCTGCATCTGCAATCAGCCGAAGACGAGACGGGCCTGTTGGCCATTGCTTGTAAACATTTGCCATTGAAATATGAACGGCCTACACCAACCTGCATCAATCTATACGAGACCGGCCACGTGAGGAAATCTAGAAATATTTTTGAAGCTTAGGCACTCAGCATATTCACCGTCAATGGCTGATTCTCATCCGCTTATGGCGTGGCATGTGCTCTGGCTCCTGCAACATTGTTTTCTGATTCGAGGTGGGTATCCTCATCGAGATTGCCTTGTGGCAATGAAGTATGATCTGTTTATGTTTACTTTAGCCTTTGTTGATGGAATGAAAGGCATGGAGGAATTGTCAAGTCGAATAAAAGCCCCGATGCTTGAGTTTTGCGGATTATTTCCTGGAATTTGATAGGAAGAACTTGAAGGCCGTTCCCCGCACGGTGTACTTAGGGAATTCGAAATAGGCAAATGACAAAGAAAATGCCACCTATTAATTCTAGATCCCTTATACTGGCACGATTGACATCAACATGTATATCCAGCTTTTCTTCTGTCGAGATGAACAGAGCGGGCCGAACCGTTGGGGACGACGGTAAGGTAAGTACCTAGGTAGACAAGGTATCATTGACCGGGATCGAGCGAGAGATCCAGGACAGGACCATGCGGATATGCGCCGATGCAGACATATACCGAATGAAGCACTCTCATCATTCTCATCGTTCTCATCATCCTCATCTGAGTATGTTGGGAAAAGCCACTGTTCTCGTCCCTCTATTTACTTGTTTTACACACCTCAACACATAACAGCTGCTGGGCATCTGGGGTGCAAGACAATGCCCATCATCTCACGCTGCCCCTCCTCTTCTCACAGATCACCCGAGACTTCTCTAGTCCCTGAATATGCGGTTTGTCAATAACCTCGAGGACGCTGAAGGCGGGTAAGAATTCCCTCCATACTTATATACGGATGGCTACATGTATACATCCGTATGTATGTATGTATGTATGTAGCCTCCCGTAACCTTCCTGGCTCATTGCAAATACCCTCAAATTCACTCCCTGATGCAATTAATATGTGTCTATCTACCTAGGTAGCTTTCGTTCTTGATCAATGAGGGTTGTGCCTGACGATCTTGTCCCATGTGATCTGTCAACACAACATCTCCCACGACCCAGGATGAAGAGTAGATCACCACTGCCCCTCCCCGTCGTCGTCTTCATCCCCTGATGTCGAGGAATACGATATCAGGTACAAGGCGCACAAGAAGCGCCATAAAAGAAAAGAAAAAACAAAAGGAGGCAACGAAGCGAATCTAATGCAAAGATTTCAAGAGCGCAAGCACAGGCAAACCTGCTTTACAGTACGCAGCCGGCAAGCCAGATTACATGCAAATTACCCTACCCTTTGCCTTGCATTGCAGACCTCTCCTACAGCCACCTAGCCTCGATGTCGAGATGAATATCGACGTCGACGTCGACGACTCTTCACTGTCTTTGCGAGGTGATGGATGGCGTGTGCTCATGCAGGAGCCTCCGCAGCGGCAAGACATGCCTGCGACTTGATACTTGCTACTTGCCACTTGATACAAATGCTCGGTAGGCTCGCCGACGCCGTCACCATGAACATGCTCGATGTCGTGCGCCAACTCAAACCATTGCATTGATGCTCTCTGATACCATCATGCTCGACGGAGCAATGTTCCCGCGCACTCTGCTTCTTCCCCAACAACCGCAGCATCCACCGCAGCCAAACAACCCAAGTCTAAATCTGCCTCGGGTACTTTGGATGTGCATATACATACGCGTACAGCACGAACTCGAGAGATATCGGTCAAGGCACTGCACTGCATTCTATTTGTTTGCGAATGAGGCCAACCTCCTCCAGAGTCGACGATCCTTTTCTCTTGTTTACTCATCTTCTCTTCTTCATACGAGACCCAATGGATCAAGGTCAAGGTCATGGTCATGGTCCTTATAATGCATCGGCGGTACAGCATATCACAGCAAATGTGGCGTATGCAGATGATACAGCACTACACATAGAAATGAAACGGATATTGCTGAATGGCTTGACTACACAAAGCGATCGCTGTCTACCTACCTTACCTCAGCTGCAGAGACTCGACCGGCATGGGCTCTGGCTCTTGTGGTGTATTATCAAACAACTGGTCCTTGTAGACACATGCTTGACATGGTCTAGACCCTGCGGCGTTATGATGGTGAGTAACAACCTACAAGCAGGGCATCATACAAGTAGGCGTTGAGAAAGTGGAGAGGCAAAGGCAAAGGCAAAGGCAGAGGCGAGGTTACAACAAGCTCAGGCCTCGACGAGCCGACAGTGAACGGCTTGCTCATTGGCATGAACCACCTACAGTCTACAGGGGATGATTATTTCCGACTGGCCGACGCCGCGTCCTTCACTGCTGGTGTGCTGTGGTTATTATGCGGCACATCTTGTGGAAGGGGTTATAATAGAATATAGAAAAGGCTAGCAGGTACAGTATGTACCTACATGCAGGTGTGCAGGTGAGTACCTCAAAGACCCCTTTTACTTGAATTCAACATTTACCTTGCTTGCATTTCCACCAGTTCATCATACAAATGGCAAGATGCAGAAACAATGTAGCCACGAATCTTCCCCCGAGCGTTCTGAACAAGTACTTACATGTGGACCATCTCAATAGTTACCTGGAGCGGCATTCATGTATGCACCTGAGCAGGTAAGCTGTTGGTTGGTACGGCATAGGTAGACGTCAACACGCCATAGGCAAGCAAACATCATCACTTCACTCCACCTCCTCAACGCGCCAACCAAAGCGATCATCTTTCTGCCTCCTGATCTTCATCTCCTTTTGACAGCATATTTGCTGATGAAAGGTGTCATTTATCGCCTTCCCTTCATGCAGCTCATGCAGCTAGGGAGCCAGAATGATGAGTGGGAGCAATACTATCTCTTCTACCTTGGCCAGCCCCATGTAGTAGAGATCGATGGTCGTACTGTTGTCTCGGGATTCATTCCGACGAGAGCCAAGTACCAAACAATCAAGACAAGTCCATCCAATCAACATCCTGGGCACCATGCAGCAGGAGTCGGCTTGCTCTGGAGAAGAGGAGAGGAGGAGAGTGTCATGTAGGTACTCTACTGGCACTCGCATTATCATGGTCATGACCATGATCATGTATTCATGCACCACAACAGGTACGTCCAGATACACGCGAAAGCGGCGCATGCAGATTGCTCAGCACCGACACCGACACCGAGAATGCACTCATCAGCAGGTAGGTAATTGTCATCAATGCCGACGGAAGACTCCAGCCTGGTCCATGGATCTTTCACGATTCCTAGGTGAGTGGAGATAAAAGGAGGTGGAGATGGAAGTGGAAGAGTACCTGAGGTGACGAGCAAGGTACTGCACTGGCTCTCTCTTGTGCCTACCCGTCCTGCCATCTGCCATGCAAATACAAATGCAGATGCAGAGCTTGCATGTATCATCTCATACCTACATACCTCTCCATGATGCGGCAGCCCATCTCGCGGCAATTCCTTTCCAGTCTCTTCGTGGGGGGGGGGGGGGGGGGGGGGGGGGGGGGGGGGGGGGGGGGGGGGGGGGGGGGGGGGGGGGGGGGGGGGGGGGGCGGGGGGGGGGGGGGGGGA